>JAHQIW010003080.1:0-78101 GCA_019055375.1 Parelaphostrongylus tenuis
GCGTACATACGTGTATATACATATGTACAAATATATATAATTATATTATATATTTATATATGTATGCATATGTACATGTCCACGTATGTATATGCGTGCATATACGTACATATATACATGTATATGCACATATATGTATATACATATACATACGTACGCACATACATAAATATGTACATGTATATATATAGATGTATATGTATGTATATATATAAGCATACATATATATACGTATACATGTATATTTATATATATATATATATTTATTTATTTATGAGCTAAAGCTAATGTGGTGGTAATTCTCTCAAATCGCCAGTTTCATACACTAGCTGAAATATCACCGGTATGTAGAAACTAAATAGGTAGATAGATCTGTTCAAATACCACCTTAGAGAACTCTAAAACGCAAAGGACACAAGATTATAAGGAATAAAGTGCATATAGAAATCTTCTAAGGCTTTCGTAAAGCGTTAAGATAAACCAACAACAAAAACAAAACTAGGTTATGAAACAGAAATACTGAGTGAAACGAACGCGTAATAAGGACATCCAGCCCTACACAAAATTATTAACGAAGATATGTTAAGAGGGAACCGATTTCAAGAAACAACATCTGAAATGTGATATCGCTACTGGGCTCACAAACAATGGTTCATAATATGCGAAATTTCAAAAGTGGATGAAAAATTTCAATATGCAAAACATCTAAATATTATCGATGCAACTACTAATCAAAGATCCTTATAAGGATGCTAGCAAAGACGGTATATTAAGAATGATGAGGTTTGAAAAGTACGACTACATGAACGACCTGTAGCCAACGTCGTAAATGCACCAAAACGACCAAAGGGATGATGCTTTTCAAATTTTAACAAAGTTATTGTAATTTTTTAACAACCACCGAAGCGCTGAAGGGGGAACCCAAATGTTTTGGTGAGAATTTTTCTTTGCATACAACTCATATTACCTAAGAAGATTGTCCTACTATGTGATCCATGCACTAAGTCATTCTAACGACCCATCGCTGAGTTAGAAAATACAAGGAAACTCTTTATCATTGCAAACTGAAAGTTCGTTGGAAAAAGTAAAGACTTTTGCACTAAACGATTTCCGCGTATCCTTCGGACTCAAAGAAAAAGATTACAAGGGAAATTTATGAACTGATTCTACAGCTCAAAAACTGTCATTGGCTTTATCAACTTATTATTTCATTGATGAATACGCCAATGAACCATTGTTTCCAAATCCAGTTCGTTTCTGCACAGAATCAATCTTCTAAACTTTGGACAAATCCAACATTAAGCAAAGCACAGAGGAGCATCCACGTTTGAATATTAAACATTATATTTGGCATAACACCAAAATCATACCTGTTCTAATGAGAAAAATCCGAGTAGTTGAACACTTGCGAACACATCAAGCAGTAACCGCAATGAAAAATTGCAAAGGATATTATAGCCATCTAACCCGATGGGCGTGGTGTAAAGTGATATCATCATTCAGTATATAACATGATTCTACAAAATAGTTACAAAGCCTGTATCTCATCCTATACCGAACTCTGACTCGAATCGCCAGATGCTGGCCCACAAAACCCAGACGAAAAGCTAGGTCGACGCGATTTTGACTTAGCATGAACCTGAATAACATAACAGAAACAACAGTACTATAGGTGATGAGCACATAGATCGCACAATATCACCACAAACCTTCGTATGACGTTTACGTTCATCGCTTCGAGCAAATTTCCTGCCACACACGTCACAGGAAAATGGTTTCTCACCAGTATTGCGTACGAACGTGTGTCGTCAAATGATCAGATCGCGAAAACGCTCGTAAACAAATCCGACACTGAATTACGTGAAATGTTCCCAAACTAATCCGATCGGTGCATGTGATGTACAGACCACCAACCATACCTGGAAGGGTTTTTGGCCAGTATGGATGCGAATATGCCGCGTTAGTTCGTCACTCCGTGAAAATCGGCCGATCGCAATCGTCACGAGGACATTTGTACGGCCGCTCGTGAATCGGAATCTTCACATTTCGTTGCGAGTACTTTCGCATCACATCGCACTCCATCTAAGCATTCATTACTAGACTCACATTACAGAATATTTCACTAGAAGGAAAGAAAAACTGTCGCGCAACAGTTGTTCACCTTAACATCACCGGATGTAGACTGGTACTCGAACACGTTGAACTCACCATCTGTAATCAGGTGAATATAACAAAGTCCATGATAATTAAACTACGAGAAATTAAGACAGCTGACAGTGTGAGAGCACATGAGGACACAAACACTTCATTGAGTGATGCACAACTGGGCGCATTCACAAAAACTACCCGCCATTTACAACTTGAAATACTTAGATAGTTCCAATGGGGCGTCATGGCCAAGTAGTTTGTGATGTTCGTCGCGGCGCGCGTGAAGCCCAGCCCCACACCTACCCTCTCCGGCACTTAACAAACAACATCTTATGAAATACCACATGAAGCTATTCTCGATATTGCAAGGATACTCGGTCAACCATTACTCTACGACGTTCAAGAATAAGAAAAAAGGAATTAAATGTTGGAAATACTGGAATAGGCAGAGTAAAAAAATTCGTGAAGACGGATCAATCAAGTGTCACGTGTCAAGGTGACACTTCAAATATGTGAAAAATTATGCAATACTCAGTCCAACTTCGCCTTGGTTTTGTTGACTGATTGTTTCTTTCGGCAACAAAAAATTGAGCACGTTTTATTCGAAGGCAGCCCATATCTCTTAATTATAACAGACGTACACTAGCTTGCGAGTAGGTGTTCCCCCATAACGATTGGCATTTCATAAAGATGAGAGATCAAGAGCTCAATGGAAACATTTTTTCTTTATTCAAATACGAAAGTGACTGAATGCCTATCTCACCTATAAAATGGCTAATGGTAGCCTACCAATCTATCAAGCTATTGCTGCTAAGCTCTCAGACAAGCCTGGCACCAATTCATCGACCACGGAGGCGTGAAAGGCTTGGTATCTAATCATCGACCTCCAGGTATATAAAGACTTGGTGGGCATCGAGTACGAGATCGAAGCATTTTAATTATGTGTGTTGCACAGCACCTTTCATTGCGTCACACGCATCTATGGAGATTGAATTATATTTTTACGCGTTATATTATTCGCTTTCATAGCAATTTTTGAATATAGCGGAAGGAATCCAGAAAGAAATCTACAATGATAAGGAAAAATGAGCAAAATCCATAAAAGATAACTTACTTGAGGGGTCATAACGCATTTGCTCGCCGAAGCCATAAGAATAATCATCAATGGGCTCGACTTTCCGGTTCGAAACCAAATTCCTTCGCATCGTTCCTACAAACGAAAAACCACATATTAAGCCTAAATGAGAGAAATGTGAGGTAGAGCGATTTTAACGCTTTGTTCGAATAATATCCTTACTGCACCCACGCATAGTGATCTTCGCTATTTGTTTCTCTACTGAATTGCCCCTCGGTGAATACAGGTGCCTGTGGCTGGGTCGTCGTCGGTGCATGAGTAGAACTTGAATGAGGACCAGAGACAACTTCAATCTGCAAAATTTATCGAAATTAAATCAATACGTGTATATACAGAGGAGAATACGGTATCATACGATTGTACAAAAGAAAATGAAAGTATGAGGACATATAAGTGGTTTTATTTCCGGAAAATTGGATAGATACATTTCAAATGACACTGGGTATTTATCCCAAATATTAGGTCGATTCTATAAGTGTTGCAGTTCTTTTCCATTATAAGCATCAAATGAAAACCGATCATATTCGCTGAAAATGAAGTTTTTACGAGTGTTAGTAATAATTCGAAAGCTTGGACCTCTGGCTAGAGTCCTACCTAGCGGATTTCTAAAAACACCCTTTTATACCGCTGAAGCATCCAGAATAAAAATTCTATTCCACACCCGCCGTGTACCTTTGTTTTATCAGGCGTCTAATTCGCTGGAAGCAAGAAAAGCATATCAACGCGTAGAGAAACTTTCGTAGTATCCAAAGTCAATCGCTTTATATGGAGTTTGTGACAAAGCGGAGAAAATCCAACAGCCGAGCCTAGATAAATTGACCTCGCACTCCGACCCAGTGGACTAGCCGGTGGACATGCTCGCCCGAAACGTAAAACTCGATCTTATTTTCTCTGCTAAACGACATTTCTATAAAAGAAGGACAGCGTTGGATTCACTGATACTTAAGCTAATTAATGATTACTAAAAGTCTAAAGAAAGAGTTTTGTCTAGCGAGGTGTGGAGCACAAATCTTTTCTTTCTCCTACAGCGCTATCAAAAGAGTTTTTTCCAAAAAGCAAACCCCTTTTTGAGTTCTTCGGAACTTGGGTTATTAAACGAGAACTAACAATCCAAGGAAGAAGCTTTGTCCAACGTAGTACAAGCGAGATAAGAAAAAAAAACGTGGTCGTGCATAACACAATTTTAATTCGAATTTTAAAGATTTATAAAGGGGTGCTTTGAAAAACTGGCCATATGGGGTGCTAGCCAAAAATTTATGCTTTCAAGTGGTTACTAACACTAACATGAAAAAATTGCTGTCCACTGAATGGCTTTCACTTTCCGCCTCATGTTGGACGAGTACCAGTTTTGGCACAGAGCAAAACACCAAATCTCTTAATCAGAGGGTCAGTCAATTGCGCATATTCTTGCGAATATGTTGATTACAACTTGCCTATACTTGTTTTAGGATGGAGCTATCGTGAGAACAATCGCTTGCTTCTCGTGCACGAATGGCGCGTAGGGAAAATGCTAGTAAAGCGGCGCAAACGATTCCTCTGGACGACCGGGGAGCGACTGATCGTCGAGACTGCTCTCTCCAGTTTTGAACTTAGCGAACCACTTATTATGGAACGACCTAATGTAATATAGTCAACTAAACTACATTATTACGTTGCCACATTAATTCTTAAGCACTGATATGCTGTTCCATTTCGTTTCTATTTCTGATCGGGTTACTGTCACCTGAAGTATGTAGAGCAAATTCTAGTAGCTCTCCTCATAAGATAGGATACTAGGAGTGTAGGCTAGGATACCAGCGCCATACTCCCCAGCTCAACCAAAGTCCAAGTTACATGTGCGCAAGATCATGTTCTCGATTTTCTATAACTAGAAGGGCATGCTATTTGGAAAAATTCTCGACAACAAGCAGAGAATCAATGCCGAACTCCGACGACGAGGAACGACTCCGGGAGTTGGTCGCAGCAGAGCGACAGAAGCGTCCGAGACAATATAGCGTCGCTCTTCTCCAAAATGACACTCCATCTCACAAAGCAAAGTCGACTCGTTACATTTTGGAGAAAAATAGGTCGGACTATGGTTTATTCCACCATTATCCACCATAAAGTCCCGATATTGCTCCATCGAAATGTCATCTCTTCCGCGCCCAAAGGCAACATCTGCGGGAGAAAACGTTCAAAGACCACAACCAACTCAAAAGTGATCTCACCGGCTTTCTTAATCGCCAGCCTCGTTATTTCTGAAAGGAAGACATCCACTCTTTTTCCGGCAAATAGTTATATATATATATATATATATATGTGTATATATTATATATATTGTTTACGATAGTAATTACATTGTCGATAAGAAGCTCTTCGAATAATTAACAATTTAGATAACAAAAGTGTGGAAATGCGGAAGAGTTTGTGGGACAGCCCAATTGAAGTTTATAATCTTTAACTCTACCTGAAACTTCGTCTGATTTGGTGGCGGTTGAAGAGTTTTGATTTCCGATGAGGCACCGTTTCGTTGAAGTGGCTCAACCACCGTTAGCTCTTTTTCTTCTTTCTTCATTTCTGTAGGAATACGAACAACCTGAACAACAATACGAACTCAAACACAAAGTGGCAGAAAACGACAAAATTCCTGAGTTTTTCAACCCAACCTTCAGCAGGTCTGGCGCCTCACTGTTAACTCCTGGTGTTTTCGCATCAACTACAGTTAGTTCTGGTAGCCCACTTCCACCCTAAAAAGATCAGAGACCATAAGGACGAACGAATGAAAATAACATGTAAATGCTAAAGCTCAGCGTAGCTGTTAACCATGAGGAGTGATGATATACATGGCTAGTATTAAATGACATCAAATGACAATATTCTGTTGAAAACAAGGACTGCACTTTATAGGCAGATCAACTCATTGAAACCATGAATTATATCGTCTCCGCTACTTGCGCTCATCACTTGATTGACCATCTGTCTTTTCGTGAACGTCGCAGAGTTTTGGATGAGCATATCCCTCACAATACCGGAATTAGCCGTATAATGGTGTCCATTAGAGCGTTCGTTATCAATTACCGGAGACTGTTGATGGTGGGAATGAATCCGGCACTGCGTCAGGTATCAATAGGCTCGGTCATCCCTCTTCCCCAAATCATGAATGAAGTCGGCAATGCTAGAATGTCCGCTACCGAATCCGAATACTAAGGTCGTAACTAAGAACACAGCAAAAAACAACCCTTTAACTTCAACTACTTATATAGTCCTTGCTCAAAACAATGATAAAATTCTGATAACATGAAAACAGTAAAGAGTAGAGGTATGATTCGTTCTATCGGCTACAAGCGCCTACTGTGATCACTGCAATGTCGGGGGATTTTGTCACTTAACTTTGCGGCAATCTAGTATTCGGTGACGATTCCTCAATACGTAGGGGTACATTCTCAGAGGGATTGGCTGAACCGAAAGGTACTGCGCTACCGATGAGCGTGAAAAGGCGAAAGACAGCTGATTAGTACTGCATAAGTACCGTACCAGACCTCATAACAGGCTTGAAACATGTTAAAAGCTGGTTGTGGACAGGTGGATAGGACATATCGAAAAAGATGATACAAGTGCGGTGTCATCGGTGATGTATTGGTAACGTGTGTTCTCGATATGAGTAGAAACGCGGGTCCAACAACCGCCTGATGTCGAATATTTTGCACACACATTGATGTTTATATATAAAATTGTACCATTGCCAAAAAGCAGTGAAAATAAGTAACTCATCGAGAGTATAATTACAATTAGACTTTCCGTGAGAAACATGGTTGAAATCAAACCTTTGATAGTGACTGCAAAAAATGTTCAACCATTGGAGAAAACTGAAACATCGATGCTGATAGCCCTAAAATGGAAGGGTGTGACTAAGATTAGAAAACTTATATAGCGAAGTGGGTGAACGAATGCTTACCTGGAGAGCTCACTCCAGAAGTAAGATTTACCGGTAGATTTGTAGTGATCGATCCTTTGAACTGTATTGTGGTTTTCTCGTTTTTATGACAACTTTCACCGTTTTGTGATGTTGACGCTAAACACATCCATATCGATAGAAAACCTCGAATAAAATCGATTTTCTTGTTTATATCTGAAAAGAAACCTGATCCATTCGGAAGATTCAGAGTTGTTGATGTTTGCGAAATCGATTGTATCTCAATGTTTCCTGAAAGAGACCATAGAATGTTACGATATTTTCAATATTCATCACTAACTGACGTGCCTAATAAGAATTCAAGATATTATTAAAAGTCCTCCGAAGGATCTGTGGCCGAGTGACTAGTGATGCTCGGCACGGTCCAACGCGACTGAACCCAGACCGCTCCCTGCCCCCAGCACTCTTTGGCAATGGATAAAAACGCCCTACGGCACGCCCTAAACTGGTTATTTTCGAGATTGTGAGGAGACGTGCTTGACCAGTATTCTACGATTTTGACTCAAGCAAGATACGAATCGAATACTAAAATTACTGAGAGGCACAGTTAAAAAATTGTGACAGGGGTCAGATGAAGTGTGTAGAGTCATCGGTCCTCTATTAATCAACTAACGAGCTGCTGAAACATCCATAATCGTGTTTGCGGACATGAAACCCACAGATAAGAATAACAACACTTTGAAAAAATTGTCATCTTTCTTTCAAAAAATCCACTTTTCACTGTGAATTTCCACTTGCACATCCTATGATAACATCAACACGAGACGACGCCATTATAACGGTTTAGCACCCGACTTCTGGATGATGTTTGGTGTGGAACTCGTCCAACAACTCAACATAAAGCGACAAGAGAACCCTTTTAGTTTTAATCTATCTCTCAAGAATATATCCAATTTCCGACTCCATTGAACATCGTGGCACGTCATTTTCATCCTCACAAGTCCTCTACGAACGTGCAGACTCTAGAAAGATAGGGAGCTTCGCATGCATGATTAGCAAGAGGTGCAAGACGGCAGGCGACCCATGGGTGTCGAAGACCACCTCTGATGACTAAGCATCACAATCTTCAAATAAACGCTATCGTATGGAAAACTAGTTACGAATATAGTTCATCTATCTGAGTCATAATCGGAATCCGACGAGAGTCCTCATAACTACCTTGCTGTTTATTAAAAGTATGCTTTTCTTTCTTTAGTCGCTTTTTAGCTGTGATATGATGTTACACACATACTCAATGATGTTGATTGATGTCCCTGGGATGTATGAAATGCTGGCTCGAGTCCTTCCTGACGTCAACGTTACACATCTCTCAACAACTTGGGTATATCTATAACATCACGGCACCGCTAAAAGTGAGCTAAACAAAAAAAAAAAATTCTCGTCAATCACACATATCCAAACTGTCAGCGAAACTCGAATCAGTGCGACATGCCTTATCAGGCCAAACCGTTGCTGGTTGGTTCCTGACAGATTGATGCGTTGATGCGTAGAAAGAGTAAGTGGCAAAGCAGTGTCGGTAGTGCATTTGGTTCAGCAAGCCTGCGAAAAGGTAAAATGGGAGCTACAGTCCCGCCTACGTCAAAGTTTTGCACATCACTCAGCATTATTTAGGTGTTAAAGTAATGCTCCTCGTAAGTCACAAGTAAGCAACTACAATGAACAGCTTATCGCACAAAATGATGGTGACAACGTCTGAAGCTGTTATAGATCTGCATAATAAAATGCAGAATGTTTAGCTCGCCTTCCCCTATGAATGCTTTGACATATCTTTACTAAACAAAACAGTCACAAACAGTACGACCAATAACCAGATTCTGTTATATTAATCAAAAGCTCTCGGTGTTGATCAATTTTGAGGAGAGGATGAGCCACGCATCCAACTTCATCAAGAGTCGCATGAGGCGACTGAATGCATAGCTGGCCTTCACAGTGACTCACTGTGGCTTACCAACTAATCAAGTCAGTGGTGCAATCCACCCAGATAAGTATGCACCAATTCATCAACTCCAGATGGATGAAAATTTGGAAGCTTTGTGCACAAGATCGAATCATCGACCATCGATCACGTGTAAGTCGCATAGCACCTCTAACCGCTGTGCCACACGCTCCAATCACCTCAAACGATACTTGGTAATGTTGAATGTCTTGGCGTATAACCTCAGAGATTAATCAACACCGTAAGTTTTATTCTCTTTTTCTCCATTCTAGCACATATAAACCAAACAGCAGCTTCATTAATCGATTTCAGAACTTTTTTTTCACTAACTGGCAAAGTAATGGAAACGGTTTGACAACGACTTCATTTGAGTATAATAGGATAATGCTTTGTTTTTTATAGAAGACAATGAAAATGTTCCTGGCACCTGACAAGGGACTGATTGAAAACAACAGAAAACATTCCAAGAAATTCAAGGCACTCACTATTACACTTGTTATTGATAAGTTAAATTGTTGAATCCTCTTTTTTTACGGTATTGAAGCTGCAATGCTTACAGATGTCGTTTGATAAAACGTATAAGTTTAGCCGCCCCCTCCTCCAAACCACGCAAAGCTCTCAACTCTTCGGGCTTAGGAAATAAGCACCATAGTTGTCTGCTGAGAATCCGATCTTATCTACGAAACTAGTACGTATTGTGACTTACTCCTAATACTTGAGAACGTCCGAGCACAGTAGTCCGAGGCTTATGTGGAAAGGCTATCTAACCAAGTTCGGCGGTATTCGAAAATACAAGATGCTAGGGCAGCACGAGCCCACAAGCGAACTCGAAGACCTTGGTGATCGACGGATGCGTGAAAGCGAAGAATAGAATGAGGAAAGCGCTATGACCCGAATGTAATAATATACGTCTGGTCATGCGAGTTAATAAATAAAAAGAGAGAATGCCCTTCTTAAAGATCCAAAGCCCTACTTAATGCTGATGGCTCTGCAAGAAACAATATTAACATGATATTCCCACTGTCGTGTTTCGATAGAATTCAACTTCTATTTTGAATCCCAAAATAAAATAAAAATAACGATCTCTTCACCTCAGAAGGCACGCAGTAAAGTTATCCTAGGCACTAATCTGAATAAGCTTGCTTTCTGTGATCTTACCCATATAATAAACGGGATGAGAACGTCACTAAGACCACAACAAACGGACCTAAGGATGAAATGCCAGTTTTGATAGCTCTGTCGTCCGTTATTCAAGCAAAATATGATTTTCACAGCTTCAAGAACACTTTGTGACACAACACAACGCAACGTACTACTCGGTCACAGAATCTTAGCATGTTCCAGAACCACCAGTCTCTTGTTCAATGTGTCATGAACAGTTAAGCGCCTTTACCTAAAGATTTCTAAATGGCCCAGACAGCTAACAGACTACTTAAG
The DNA here is from genome assembly GCA_019055375.1 of Parelaphostrongylus tenuis. Classification (NCBI taxonomy): domain Eukaryota; kingdom Metazoa; phylum Nematoda; class Chromadorea; order Rhabditida; family Metastrongylidae; genus Parelaphostrongylus; species Parelaphostrongylus tenuis. The sequence goes on from JAHQIW010003080.1 coordinate 10,609, forward strand.
AGGGGGATACACCTCAAAAACATAACACTGAGATGAGGACAGGATGGTGTTCCATAAATCGATTCAATTTGAACTACAACAAACATGTGAAGCATAGAGCACTTTTAACCACTACGCCACAGGTGATCCTGACACTTTGATACATTCCCAAGATCGTATTCGCCACACCACGCCTTTCGATGTCTTTTAATATGCAATATAAACGGATATAGAGCAAGCGAGAAAAGTTCTGATAAGTTTGTAATTTGTTAAATTCACCACTGATATGACGTTCCGATAATTTTATTGAAAACTTTGTTTATTTTGATACAGAATGGCTTTTGATTATTAACTCTTTTCAGTAAAGCTCAAGTTATGGATCGTAAAAATGAACATGTTGCAGTAGATGAGTTGCACAAGACGGGAATGAAAACGGCCGACATAGTTAAAATAACTGATTCCAAACCACCAAGTGTCTACAAAGCTGTGAAACAATTCAAAGAGACCGGAAAATTAGAGGACCGTCCTCAAAAACGTAGTTCAGTCACCTAATCTCCGGAAAAGATTACGAAGATCCAGGACAAATCTACCGGAATCCGGAGAGTTCGATGTGCAAACTGGCAAAAAAGCTCGGGATCAGTGAAAGGAGCGCCAAATCACTGCCACGACAAGTCGAAGCTGAGCAGCTACACGATCGCTCGTGCTCACTTTCTGGACAGAAAAAAAAAGAAAAACGGCTTTCAAAGTTTGCCGGATGATTCGTTTCATAACTAGTGAGCGCTCGTCGAGGGTGCTCTTTAGAGGATTAAATACTCACGGCCGAACCACTCTACAATCACCTGAATTAGCATCGAAGGGGATAAAATACTCACAGCCGAATCACTCTACAATCACATGAATCAGCATCGACTTCAACAGATGAGTCAGCAGAAATTCTCATAGCAAAACTATGTGCCGTAGTGATTTACCGACCTCTGAGATTGTCTGGACCGGCATTTGCGTCACCGGAAAGACTTCGTTGATCTTTATCATAAGAAATGTCAAATTCAACAGCAGATTTTGCGGGGCATACTGGAACCTTGGACTTTCAATATCTTGGCAGCGACGGGTTTAGGCCTCAGAAGGACTGGTCTTCTGCGCATACAGCCCGCTCAACGATTGGCATCTACAAGAGCTGTTTACATGCCTCTGGGACAAGGACGTTGGCCGTCAAACTCGCCGGATCTCAACCGTGGATTACTCTAAGTGGTCCTCACTGAACGAAAAAAGTCTCGACTACTCGCTTGCGAGCATCGTTGGAAATTCTCGCAAGCTTCGTAAATATATAGAGGCCAAGGGAGGCAATTTTGAAATCTTGTTCTGAAGTTTTTTGCTTGTTGTTATAGTTGTTGATATGAAAAACGTAGATATTCCTTCAACTAAATAATTTATTTGTCTGCATAGTATTTTTTATGTTAAAATTCCTCAAAAGATTATCAGAACTCTTCTGGCACAATGTATATGCGACTGTTCGAATTCAAACAGGCGTAACATTTCCTTCTATTCTCGCGGATGAATCAGCAGTACTCGAGACGAGAACTCTTGAGAATTATCGTATTTCGCAAATTTCATCTTCTGATCTATAGTCCTGCACATTGTGTACCTGATAGATGTCTTGAGAGATCATTTATAATCCGATTTAATGACGACAAACAGTAGTTCTCTATTCATTTCAAAAACAGCACACCTGACTCACAATTGTATAGGGAGGAAACAGAATACCTATATTACAGAGCACAGGATGAATTCAAGTGTCTCATGGACGAGCTGGACGATTTCAATGCTTAGTGAGAAACCCTCCGTCGTAATCTGCCACTTCAAAGAGCTGTTCAGCAGTTGTGTGCCATAGAGGTCCGCGCCGGAGAGAAGTCACTACAGCGAGACCAGCAGTACACGAAAGCTGTTCCGAAGATATAAGACATGAAAAGATAAAGGCCCTCGGTGTTGATCGATCTCCTAGAGATGCGCCATGCATTCGATCTCGTCAAGTATCGTTTGAGGTGCCCGGATGCAAATTTGGCCTTTCCCAATGACCCGCGGTGGCTTTGCGATATATCAAATCAATGCTGCTATTCTCCCAGACATGTGTGGTATCATCACCGACTACAGAGGGACGGAAGAGTTAGTGAGACTTGAGCGAGGGATCGAACCATCAATCAAGTGTTCATCGCAGGGCACCCTTAACCACTATGCCACAAGCACTCCTGACGCTAAGTACGTTGCCAAATTCGAACTCGCCACGTAGTGTCCGCCGATGTCATCTGATATGCAGTAGAAACAAACGTGATTGTTCACAGTAAACAAGCATAGCATTTCATTCGATATCAATAGATGAACTAGCAAAACCGCCATCTTCACGGTTTCGCCCAGTTTCCGGCTTCAACTCACAGACCGGCTAAGACATGGTTTTCGACTACGCATGAAGAAGATGAAAATGTGATTTTTACGATTTTGCATCAAAAGGTTCAATAGGGTCCATTCTTGGCACTGTGTCGCAAATAGCTTAACAGTGGACGTCCATGTGGTAGCTAGACTTTAGAATGAAATTTAAATCAGATTCCCACTATATATATGAGGTATCAGCCGAATAATTAGAATAGTAGTTTGGAGAGGAATGATCGTGGATGGAGCAGTGATCAGAGGTGCTCCGTTACACATGACCGATCAACCAATGGCCGATGGTTCGATTTCGCACTCAAGGCTCACCAAGTCTTTCGATGCTCCAGGGTCCGTTATTTGGTACTAAACACGTCTATGATGATAGCAACACTGACTTGATATAATTAGTAAGTCACCGCAAGCCATTATATTGAGTTGGCAAGGAATTTTCAGGAGAATAGAACTCGGGTCTCCCGCATGGTAAGCGGACATTCTACCACTGAACCACAAACCATCAGCACCAAAGTTTTTTCTTTTCCATCGTTGGAGTAGCTTCTTGCGTTTGATTTGATATGTCACACTAATGCATTTGTTCTATGGTGGAATTGTCCCGAGAGCAAGAACGATTGTTGATGCTACACGAGTATTACTTGAGTTCAAGTGCTGCTGCGATTTTCCGCTCGAATAACGAGGCCTGAGGAGACGGAACACATATGAGAACTGCAGTTTTTGATCATCTCTATGAATTCAGAGTTGAAAATGGAACCTTTGATGCACCAAGAAGGAGCCGTTTACCCACAAGAAATTGACTGCTCAGTTGTTTCGAATGCAATTGAGACGTCACCGTCGTTGACAAACCTGAACCCAAACGATACTCCTGTGCATACATCCAACAATCGCTTTTTCTCTCAGTACAAGCCCATCTTGAAACAAGTGCATAAGCGTTATATACCGAAATAACCACAAGAAGCTGCTCTAAACGATAGTAAAAACAAGGACTTGAATACATGGGAAATAATCAACAAAAAGCAAATAGTTCGGAGAATTTCTTGCCAACTCAATACCTCATGGTTGCTTAAGCTGCATGATTTCAAAGAGTCGTAATATGACGAAGCTGAATAAATCTGTCTTCTATCGAAAACCTTCCGCCACACTTTCGGCACCTCAGCAGAGGTTGTTAGGCAGTGTGATCCAGAAGAGCCCGCACAAAAAGGATGTCCGCGCAGTGAGTACCCGCAAAACAAGGAAGTTGTTTCCAAGTAGAAGATATAAAGAGATAAAAGCGCTTAGCGCTGAACAATCGCTTGGCAATGCGTCAGACATCTGACTTCACCAAATATCGTTTGAGGTGATTTAAACGCATATTTCGCCTTAACAATGACTGACAATGGCCTACCAATTTATCAAGTCAGCGTTACTATCGCCCTAGACAAGTCCGGTACCGATTCCGCGACTTCGGTGAAGGTTTACAGAGGACTGGACGTGGAATTGAACCATGGACCACGAGTGCCTCGCAGGGCACCCTGACCATTGGAGCACATGCGCCCTTATATGAGACGTAAAACAAAATAAAGCGAAATAAAAAGAAAGCAATCATGTGATCATGACAACCGAGCCTCATACCGCGCACATACCTGTAAGCAATGGCTCGTGATCGCCAAAGAATGCCTGGTTGTTTTGTGGTGCAATACCATTTAAGTGATGAATCCGCGGTGTTCCATCGATCGTCAACGGAGCCGATTTAGTTGGTGATCCGAGAATTGTCGGTGTCTGAGCAAATGACATTGGAATGATGGCATATATGTAACCAACACATTTCTTCTTACTAAAAGCTTCTAGAAGTTCTATGATGTTACAAATACGTGGCAGATAATGCTGAGTGAAGAGCAAAACCTTCATATCCTCAAACGAGAATCAAACCCGCACTTTAGTCTTTCCGGTGGCGGCCCTAACCAATTGCACTACCGAGGCTCCTCTGTTCTGCCATCACTCTTTCTACGAAGCAAAGTATCAGTTTAAAGGTTTGGTCTGATAAGCTCACATCGACATTGATCCCGGTTATCAAACCTCTTATACCTTGATTCGCAGAATGCGTAGTAGCAGAATAAGAGCATCTATAGTGGAATTGGTTGGCACGCGCCCCGAAAGGATAAAGTGCTGGTTCAACTCCTGCCTCAAGCCAAAAGTATTACATATCACACAGTATCTTTGAATTCATAGTCCTAACATCATTACACTGTTATAAGAGCGATAAAATTATACAAACTCTAAGTAAATATACTTATAGATGAAGAGTGATGTGCAAAACTTTCGCGTCAGGAGGGATTCGAACCCATATTGCATTTTACATCCGGGAGTGCGTGCTCTAACCCGTTGCATTACTGACGCCCATTTTGCTCACCACTCTTTCCTAAGTAAGAAAATAACGGAATCTTTAGAATCGACATAGTTCTTCTACGAAAAGAAAAAGAAAATTCGAGAATTCGTCCAACAGTTGCTCTAGATAAAGAAGAACATTGACAATGCCAATTGATCAAATATTCGCTGATAAATTAACCATTTGCAGGCGCGATTTTCCTTAATTTACAAGGAATTTTTTCTCTGTATCAAAAGGAAAACTCTAGGTTTTTTGATATATTCTGATACTTTATAATTTTCTCTACACGCTGATATACTTTCAGCGCTTATTAGGTAAGTTTCATGTGCAAAGGGAACTCAGGATGTGCAACGTGATCTTCTTTTCGCTCGTAGAACGCACTACGAAGACTTCCTCAAAAACCAAATTTAAAGTCGAAATTACCGAAATTTGTACGATCGAATGAATACTAGAATAGCCCGACCATAGGCATCCACAGACCCTAGCCATGCAGACAAAGCACTCCAAGCGTCAGATATGATTTTATTAGGCCGTTCAATGACTCTTGGCACTAGAGCAATGAACACCAAATTTACTAATCAGAAGTAATTCAAATGGCATGATTTTGGTACCGTTAGATTGCGCATTTTCTTGCAAACATTTTGCTATACAAGCCGCCTATAGTTGCTTCAAAATGGAGCTGTCTTGGGAAAAAAATTCGCTTTACTTATGCAAGAACGGGGAAAGGGGGAGGGGGGGGGGTTGTAGGGGAATATGCCAGTGAAGCAGTGCGCAAGATTAATGTTGCTTGCAACAACGAAACAGTTATAGAAAAGACGACTAGGAATTGCTTCGCGAAGTTCAAAGCTGGAGAGAACAGTCTGGATGATCAGTCGCATTCGAGCCGTCCACAGGAAGCTCCGTTAATCTTGCGCGCCGCTTCACTAGCATTTTCCCCTACACGCCATTTGTCCATGAGTAGCAAGCGAATTTCTTACCAAGAGAGCCCCATCTTGGAGCAAGTATAAGCAAGTTGTATACCAAAATATTCGTAAGAAAATGCAGAATTTAACGATACCAAAATCATGTAATCTCAATCATTTCTGGTAAAGAAATTTGCTGTTGATTGCTCCTATGCTAAACCTTGTAAAACGACCTGATATTTCCGCTGTTATAGTGCACTAAAGCATCCTACAAAACAAGCCTAAAGCTGAAATCGTCGAGATTGACCTCTCGAATGAGTGCTAGAACTCAAGTAAAAAGGCTCGAGCCAGCGAAAGAAGACCCTGTGAAATGCTGAGGGATCAAAATAACCCTCATCGTCCATGAAGGGTTAATCGTGAAGCACGAAACTGATAGAAAAAACCTGCTCCAAATTCTAGAATTCTGCTAAAATCTAAATTCTGCTAAAGTTTTGATAGACTCAGGCACAACGCTTTGAAAATCTTGAGGATCCAAGAAAACCCGGATAAACCGGTGAGATCAAGAAAAGCATAAGAATCAATGACGGAATGAACATTCGCGACCGGAGAGGCTCTAGGGGATAACCGAAATGATTTTTTTTTTTAGTCGGCACCCTCCCGTCCTTTAATGATCCGATTAGAGCGCGAAATCATCCCGATTTTATTGCATCACCTGTATCACCTGTCGTCCCGTTGATCGTCGAGTGACTCGAGCGGGTACCAGCAACTCTTCCATTTTTCCCTATCGCGTGCAAGAGTAGCCCAAAGGGTCCTCCTCGCTCTAGGGATTCGCTGAGCATCATATCTTTCTTCTATAGCTTTCGTGAAGAACTTGGACCAACGGGTTGGTGGTCTTCCTGTAGGCGCTTGATGTTCCGAGGAATCCAGTCGGTAACGGCTCTCGCCCATCCGTTGTCGTTGAAGCGCATCACGTGTCCGGCCCACCTTATTTTCGATTTCCTGGCGTGTAGAACGGCGTCTCTGATTTTGGATCGTTGACGTGGGTCGGAACTTTGGATCCTTTCTCTTATTTGCGAAATACGGGTACACCTAGCATCGACCTTTCGGCTGCGCGTTCGATAACGGCAAGTGATCTTTCATCTTGCTTGCGTAGTGCCAGGTTTCTGCTGCATACGTCAGGGCAGGGATAATTATCGAGTCGAAAAGGTGGGCACGCAGTCGGATGTTCTTTGTCCTCTTCACTACACCTTCGATGCTCTTAAACGTTCCCTAAGCCGCTCGCTTCCTCCTGCTCATCTCTGGAGCTAGGTCGTTCATCGTGTTGATTTCACGACCTAGATAGACGTAACTGGAGCATTCGGAGATGTATTGTATTTTGCTTAGAAATATAGGAAAGATCCAAAATATCTCTGAATATGACAAGTCTTAATTTTATTTTAGAACACCACACAGAGCTCATTCACGTGAGCGATCTGGATCTACTTCAAGTTACGAAACCATAAACAACGCGTCAAAAACTCATAAGTGGATGAAACACGCAACAGTAGGCTACACCACTCTCTAATTATGAGGGCTTACATTGACAAAACATATTAATAAATGTACTTAGGGAAGGTGGGATAAACAGGGAGTATCGATGGCCCAGTGGTTAGTGGTTCTCCGCACAGCTCCAAGGCTGATTTCTCAACTCTTCGGCAATCAATAACGAACGCCTTAGCTCAACTAATCTTGAATTGCAAGGAAATGTGTCCAATCAAAACGACTCTTATAACAAAAACAAATCCTTCTCCAAGTGATGATCGCAAGGAGACGAATTTGATGTTAGAACTACTGAATCGAACAATGAATAAAAATTACTGAGATATGAGTCGCCTAAAGTGAGAGAGCGGTAGCCGAGCCGTTAGTGATGCAGACAATCGAGGAGCAGGTTTCGGATTTAGCCATGTCCTTCAGCAATGTCCTGCAGTGTGTTGAGGACCGCCTCAAAGGATCCTGGTTCGGATTCCTCCGAGACTGCAAGGAGATGTGCCCGACTAGCATGCCACGTTATTTATGAAGCAAACGAAGTCTTCACGCAGTATCCGAGGGGATACGAGAAATATCCGAAGGCCTTTGTGTAGGATGCATGCAAGGAAATTAGTGGAGAGCTAGAAAGCTAGAGGTGCGGAGGATCCGTACCATAAAATGTGAAAATGGAATGTGTGTGATCAGGGGACATATTTTCATCTTATGCGAGATCAGTAAACGACAGTCATAGGTATCGTCTATGCAACAAACATCCAGACTGTGAAGAAAGCCAAATTACCGTAAAATCAGCTATCGAACGCCTACTACTACTACTACTAATACTAATACTACTAATACTATTACGCTGTTCCAATAGTTTCAATACGCGAGAAACAAACACTAAAGTTTCCAACCAGAACTAATTAATATTGCATGATTTAGGTATCGTTCAATTGTGCATTTTCTCGCGAACATTATGCTATAGCACGCGCCTATACTTGCCAAAAGACGAAGCTGTCTCTGGAACAAATCCCATCGCCACTCATGCACGAATGGCGCGTTGGGGCAAATGCTAGTGGAACAGCGCCAAGATTAGTGGAGCTTGCAGCGGTGATGCGGCAGCAGAAAGGACGGCTAGGAAGTGATTAGCGGAGTTCAAAGCTCGAAAGAACAGCCTGGAAGATCAGTCGCGCACGGGCCTCCCACAGGAAGCTCCACTAATCTTGCGCGCCGCTTCACTGGCACTTTCCCCGACGCGCCATTCGTGCATGAGTAGGAAGAAAATTCGTTTCTACGACAACTCCATTTCAAGCAAATATAGGCAACTTGTATACCAAAATGTTTGCCAGGAATTGCGCAATTTAACGATACCAAAATCATGCAATGTTAAGTGATCTAGTTGGTAAATTTGGTGTTTATTGCTCTAGTGCCAAAACTTATGGAACAACCTAATATTACTACCTTTTCATCGGCTGAACAATAAGGTTCCTTTGAAATTTATAAATATTGAAAGCTGATGCCAAGAGTTATGGAAAGTCGGTACTATGAATATTTGATTGATCTACGTTTCCAAGTATACGCTACCATCATCTTAATTTGTAGCCACGTTCGAATACATGTACTTCATGTTCCGTCGACACGGTCAAAAGCTTACGTCTTTTCTCTCATATAGCTGGGAAAGCTTGTAAATGAAATGGTTTGGGGCGCCTGCACTAAAAACACCACCCTACGTCTATTGAAAATGATGGCCGGACCCACAAGTACATCACGCCGCTATGGCAAGCTAATCCTGCAGGCTACACTTTCGATGAACTTTCAAGAATAGTAGTGAAATAATAAAGACCTTATATATGAGATTGTGAATCTTCTTCGCGTCGCTCTATAAAGTGGAACATTAACGGTAAACCAGACACACGACAGTGATGAACTGAGACATATTTCAATATAATCGTCTCTCAAAAATGCTTAACGTCATCATAATAATGTTGAACGAAGGGTAGCATAGTGGTTCGTGGTGAGGTGTATCAAGATGCAAAAGTGATAAGCAAGGCGCTGGTTTGATCCTTTCAGCCACTCTCTTGCAATTAATCAACAAACGCCTTGGGGACGCCTTGGCTCGGCTATTTCCATGATTGCAAAGAGAATGGCCTCGACCAACATTTTACGACATTTATAGAGAAGACGAAATCCGCAAGCAGCAGCCGAAGCAACACGAGAAATGTTCAGTGATCTTTGTAGAGTATGGATAGGGGGAACGTATCTAGTACAAGAGAATATGGATAGGGGAACGTATCTAGTGCAAGAAGTGCTGGAATGTACATACTATCTAGTGAAAATGGGTTGTGTAAAATATAAAAAATTAGGAGAAGAAATGAATGCCACTGACGGCGTTATATAGTAAAGCTGAAAATGTTGAATGACTTTGGAATGAGTCGATGTAACTAACAAGCTGTTTTTTTCCACCGTATTAATCAACCTTTTCATCATTTAATGGGCCTTTGCCATCATGACGAATCAAGGTGACTTCAATCATGTAATCGTTCTCCTGCTTACGCAATAACTTATTTCTCGGAGATCCCAGGAACGAGCGCCAGATGTGCTTGAGTGGACAATATGCACATTCGTATAAATCATACTGAGTATTTTGCTATCAGGTTTTTCTAGGGTCAAAAGTAATCTTCGGTTTAATTTTACTTAGCTCAGCTTCTGGATGAAAATACAGAGTTTCTTCTCAGACTGGATGGCGTTGCATAGAATCTTTGTCAAATAAGACAGTGCTTCTATTTTCAAGCAAAATCTAATCAAGTAATTCAAGCAAGATTGCATGAAAGTGATTGTTTAGATTGCAGTGCTAGAGTGTATAACGCTGTAAATGCAAGAATGCTGAGTGACATGGAAAACTTGGAGGGCGGGAGCTAAACCCGCGTCTCCACCTTTCCGAGGAGTGCGCTGGGCACTACAATATCGGGTCTCCTCTTGTGATATCACTCATCACTCGTTTAGCGATACAAGGTATTGAGCTATTAGCAACCGGCCGTAACCGATGTGGACTGGTAAACATGTATGACATGTAAACATGAACCTGGAGGAGCTGATAGCTATCGGATATACATAAATTTACATATATACATATATATATATATATATATATACATACATACATACATGTCTGCATATGCACACATATATGTATGTATGTATAGATATACACATGTAAATGCACATGCATTCATGTTTGTAAACATGCTACATATAGAGCGCATGTGGTGCAATGGTTAGAGGTGCTCCGCGTCGCACACGAGGTCATTAATTCGACCTCGCGCTCATGGCTCACCAAGCTATCCATCCCTCTGAGGTCGTAAATTGGTACCAGACTGGTCTCAGACTTGCATGAGAGGATAAACAACACTGACTCGGTTTAGCGGGAGGCCACCGCAAGTCATTGTAAAGGCAAGATATGCATTCAAAAATCTCAAACGAACTTAAAAACGAACACGAATGCATGGCGCATCTCTCACGGATTGATCAACGCTGAAAGCTTTATCCTTTATCCTTTCATGATTTATATATATATATATATATATATATGCATATATGTACATATGTGTATATGTTATATATGTAATTTACAAGGATTTGTTTGCAGCAATGTTATTGATGTCACAACTACACATCCGAGAATGTTGGATGATACGCAAAACTCCAAACCTTGGGCGAAAATTCAACTTGCATCTCAAAGTTTCAGGTGACGTATGCTACATCTACACTATCGAGGCTCATAGTCTGCTGTTGCTAGTAAAATGGTAAAATAATAAAAATTTCTGTGGATTTTAAATTGTTGCTTAAATGGCTAGAGTATAAAACCTTTGTGCCAAAACGTGTTGTTCAAACGGGACAGTTTCATAGGCGGTGCTACACCACGATCTTTTTTTTTTTGTTTAACAGCTACAACATTTGTTTTCGATTTACATCAAGTTTTTTTCTTCTTACACACTGAAAGTCGATGCCATTCCCTCAATGGCTAAGTTTGTCGTTGTCATATCGTTTGAGACGACTTCATAGTTTTCTACGTTCTCTTTTCTTCGCACATTTTCGAAACACCTTGATTTTGCAATTTCTCAGAGTTAAACAATAGTATACAAACGTAATTTGCTTCTTCTTCTTCTTTCTCATACTTTTTAAAAAGGCGCAGAAAAAGTAGGCGAAATATCATTTCAAATTAATAAAGATAGAATAAGGGATTATAATAGTGTTTTCGACGAAGCCACAATAGTCAATTTCCTCACTGTAAGTGCTTTCAAGCTTGCTGAACTTCTACATCTTGTAGCTCAACAATTTAAACGTTGACCTAACCTCAAATTGATTTTCTTGCTCACAAAAAACTACCTCTAAAATATTGGCGTTTTCTCTCACTTACAGATATCTGAAGAATAACAAGAAATGTGATCTATTTATGCAAGCTACGGAGAATATTACATTTCAGTTTTCATTTTTGAAACACTAGTAAAATGAAGTGGAAAACATATTTTGTAAAAGTGGGTTGATTGGACAGGATTTTTCAAAATAAGAGGATATTTTGGACTCTTGCACTCTTGTTCAGTGGACTGTTTTAAAGCAACGATACACAGAAGATATTAGAATCGGCACTATGAGAAGAGAAAGGAAGGAAAACTTTCAAGAAATAGTGTAAATCTTGCTACTGAGAGGAAAAATAAGTATTAAAATTCAGAATAGCTAGCATTCCAATCAATAGTGAGAGTAATTTACGAGGTGTATAAACTTTAGGAAGGGCAGACGACGAAAAACGATAAGCATACCTTTAACATATCACTCATTGTCGGTGTTTTTAAGCAATCATGATCAGATAATGTCAATAACGGTTTTGTATTAGCAGACGGCTTCAAAAGGCCCGGTCCTGACCGGGAAAGTTTCGAACCCGGAACCTGTAAAGCCATCCGGCAGCACCGTCACCTGTAAATACGAATAAGCTGTAATAAAATCAGCAATCTAATGAACATTGTTAAAAAAGCCATTACTAGTAATGCAAGAATAAATGATGCGAATGAACGTGATAGATTCTTGACATATTATTGCCATGGTTTCACAGCAGAGCATTTTGTAATAAAAAGCTCATTCTATGTACCCTCATGAGAAATACTTTACAAAGCGACGTCACTCAACCACGGCTGCCGTTGGTTGTACTTTGTAATGAGAGAGCTCACTTTTAACGCGAGTCACAATCAGCTAACAATACACACATGCATACACACGATTTGCGATCGAAAATGAAAAAGTTTTTGCGGCTAAAAGCGAGGTCGGTAAGAAGAGGCGAGAAAAACAAAACAAACATGCCCTACTTTCGACTGTTTATTAGACCCACTCAAAAAAAAAATTATGTGATAATACGATTATATGTTCGAGCCTGTTATGAGGCCTGGTTTGGCACTTATACACAGTGCTAGGACAGGCGGCTGTTGCCCCTTCACGTTCCTCAGTAGCACAAGGCCTTTCGGTTCAGCTGATCCCTTGGGGATATACCTCTACATATAAAAGGTATGATTCATTCTACCAGCCACAAGCACTCGACTATGGTCACTGAAGTGTCGGGGATTTTTCCACCTGACTTTTGGTGGACTATTATTCGGCGTCGATTCCTCTATATATAGGGGGTATATTCCCAAGTGATCGGCTCGACCGAGGGCACTGTGCTACTGAGGAGCTTGAAAGGACAAAACGGGCGCCTGTGTAGCCATGTATAAGTGCCTATACCAAACCCCATAACAGGCTGGAACATTTTGCCATGCTATCAAATTAACAAAACAGATAATTGAAATAAACATGTCCTACTATCCAGTATAGACGATTTAATCCACTAGGAGTAGTGCATGATAATAGAGTTGTATAGCCGCTTGAAAACGGGAAAAAAATATCAGAGGCAACGAACTTCAGCCAGGCTGAGCCCGAGAGGCATAGAGCCGTGTCGGCGGTGCGTCACAAAATATGAAACATTGATGAATGGTGCTAATGGGCAACCATCACACAGCATAACCGAGATGATGATGGTGTCATGATTCACATCACTTCAAATGACACTCTTCTTAGAATTCGATATTGGATTCGTTTGCAAAAGAAACATGTTGCTGATGCATTACGTTTTAATCGAGATTCGTGGGAATCTCACGCCGCACACCGACCATCAATGTGCTGGTCTTAAGAGTCATTGAAGCATGTGAAGATGAAAACAAAAGCGTCTGACAGACGGACTATTTATTGGTAAAATGTCAAGTAAGTAAGCATTGCATTGCAATGAGTTAAGAAATACGAGATCTACGAAACTACAAACGAAAGTGTACAATTACATTTCATACACTTATATCAAAAATAATATAAAAATATCGGCGCCATTAAATGCCCAAAATAAAACAAAAAAGAATAGACAATCTATTTTGCAAACATTATGATCAGATAAATGGCAGCGCTAGACGGCACATCTTTTATCGCACTGATGTTGGCAACATTATGAAGCACTTTTAGAAAAGCAAAACCCTCTTTTAGTCGATATGGGGAAAGCGAGAATTGAGACTAATAAGAGACAGCAACACACACATAGAGCGATTACTCAAATGTCACAAACAGTTTAAAAAATACTGAAGGCTCTAACACTCACATACACATACACACACACATGCATACATACATTCATACACATATATACACACATGCATACACACGCACACACATGCATGAATACATACATACATACATAGCAGTCTCGGTGATTTAGGATAGATTAGCACATCCACTTGCAGAGTGAGCCATGAAGGCGACAACAATTTTTTTTTTCTGATTTCTAGCATTTTGTCGATTTCGTCAGCTCTCATGAAGTTTACAAGGTTACTGTAGAGGAGAATGAGTAATCTAAGGACTGAATGGTACTACGTACAAAGCAGAACGCGACAACGCCGCTGTCGTCGATAGATACGTCATCGTATCGTACGTAATAAGATGCAAATGATGACGTTTATACATCACAGAGTACATGAAGCTCAAGTGAACAAGTTGAGAGAGAGCGAGAGAGAGAGACAGAGAGAGAGAGGGAGAGAGAGGGAGACGGGGAGAGAGGGAGACAGAGAAAAATGGAAAAATGCGATGGAAGGAGGCAAATGAGGTCATGGGAGCTTTGATGTTGATGTTATATGACTAGTGGCCAGACGAGACAACAAGAAAACAGCTGAATTCAGCGCTAAGATGGAGGATTCGAGTCGAGATGCTCATCGACTCGTTTCATCGTATTTGTCCCGTTTGTGTCGCGAATTCAGGAACCTATTACAAAGTTTCGCTAAAGTCAATATATTCGTTGTGGCGCACGTGAACTCCTCTCCCCCGTCTCTCTGTCTCTGAACGCTCTGCTACCCGTCGCCATGCCTCGCGATTGCCATGTTTTCTCTTCGTTCCGCTCGTCGTCCCATCGCTCGTTCACCGCATTCTTCCCGGGTTTTATGATAAGACGAGAACGCGGCGCGGTCGCGTAGCGATCCGTCATACGTCTCAGATACGGTATGCATCATTGGTGACGGACGAACGGACGTACGGACGGACGGACGGAAGGATGGGCAGACAGACGGACGGACGTAAAACGGACGTACGTACGGGCGGACGAATAGACGGACAGACGGACGGACAGGCGGAAGGACGCTAGCGGACAACAACGGCGGCATCGGTCGGAACTCTGCTCTCAGCATGGAATTCGATCATACTGCTCGAATTTCATGCTCTACAATGAAACGTTCCCCAGAAATGAGATTTAATACACAATTTCTGATTTTTTACTTGATGCCTACTAATTAAAGAGTGCATGTGACGCAGTGGTTAGAGGTGCTCAGCGTCACACACAAGGTCGGTGATTTGATCTCGCGCTCATGGCTCACCAAGCCATTCATCCTTCCGGGGTCGGTGAATTGGTACCAGACTGGTCTAAGATTTGTCTAAGAGGATGAACAGCGCTGACTCGATGCAGCGTGAGACCACCGCGAGTCATTGTAAAGGCCAGAAATGCATTCAGTCACCTCAAACGAAGTTAAAAATTGAAGATGAATGCATGGCGCATTTCTCAGGGATTGATCAACGCCGAGAACTTTAGCTTTTAGAGAGCCTACTAATTCTTCATTGCCATAATACGATGTGAAAACAATGACAAAAATGCTGAGGTGCGAGTAAAACTTGAATCCTGAGGTGACTTCGAGCGCGTCCCTACCCATTACGTGATTCAACTGCTAGGCACTGCAGCGAAGCTCTCGATTCTCAGTTATGTTTTAACCGGTCTAAAAACCCTTGAAGTCGAAATAAATGAACTATTCATTTATTGCCAGCTTCAATGAGGTGTGCTGTTAAGTCGCCGTTAATTAGTCAGCATAAACAATGCAATCTCACATACTTTGTTTAGATGATGACAACGATTATTTATTTCGTTGTTTATTCAAAATGATAACTACTGCTCCCAAGTTGGAACGTCGATGAAACACTGAGATGTTTTTTTTTTCCCGAGTTATCCAACAGGATTCAAAAGCATTTGGGCAACACGTTCACTATATTTAGCGAGTATTTGTGCGGAAGTAATATCCTCAGTATGCTTCTTATATCTATACAGACATCATAGTTTCCTCTAAATTACTTAAGCCGCAATCACATTAGCGAATCGGGTCCGCTTTAATAATGCAAAAAAAATCTATCAAACAAAAATGTGTTGTGAAATTGGGATCATTTATTGCTACGAGAGGATTACAGCATTTGCCTAATTACTTCACGACGTATTTTTCTTGACTGATGATGATGTATGAGATGATAAAGGACACGTATTTTCCTGAATGACACTATAGATTGGGAACATCCTCGCGCTCTTTTGCCCTTTTTTGCACGCCAATTATTAACATTATTACAAAATAAGCGAGAAGAAAACCACGATATCTGAAACAAGAATCAGTGTGTGGAGTCTTTAATTTTCAGCAAACAAACAACTAGATATTTGGGGCTTTCTTTTGTTTTTCTATGACCCATACGCCTTTCGCTCCACGTAGACGGCCATTCATCTACAGTTACTGTTTCTTGTGAAGGAGAATTTTTCACGGAGATTGGTCAGGTGTCGAGTCAATGAAATCAGAAAAAAAATTTACACTATGCACATGAGGAAGCACAGATATGATTGAATACGCCCGGCTCTAACAAAAAGCATAGCGTCATTTGGGTGAGGATGAGAAGTGATTCAGTAAAAGTCGACAAATAGCCATCAACGAAACATTTACGCATCAAGTTTCGTGAGCTGTAAGTGCTCAAACAGTGCTTATCAACATCCTACAACTCAAATACTATTCAAGTAAATATGTTTTTATTTGAAATGGTTGCTACGAGAAACAGCCGTAGAAGAACAATTCTGTATGAGTTGATTAGATAACTATTGTAAACAACAGCGAATACACTATTGACGTCGCAGAGTGACAAGTCCTTTGAAAATTATGCGAGGATAAAGCTCTCGGCACTGGTAATCCTTGAAGGATGGGCCATGCATTTGATTTTGTTCGCAATTTCATTAAGGTAATTGAATGCATATTTAACTTTCACAATGATATGTGGTAGCCTATCGAAGGATTAATGCAGTGCTACTGTCACTTCCGACAACTTTAGTACTAGAATTTCTAACTCCGGTACAATAGAGGGCTTGATGGGTCCTGGGCGAGGGATCGAACCACCCTCGATCTAGTTTGCAACGCTCCATTAACCGCTTCACTAAAAGCACATTTTATTGAACAAAAAGTGTTTTGATACTACATATTTGCGCTGCACGGTGACTGGAGATGATTTCAGTGGCAGAGTCAAGTTCAAACAAGCTGTTTTCATCCGTAATCTTTCATAGATTGAGGTAGCAATAGATACCCTCGAAATACCTAAATATTTTGATATTATATATATATATATATATATATATATACATATGTTCGTAAGAGAGATAGAGATATTGGTGTTGCACATATTTATCACTTATAAGGTATTCCAGAAACCTCCCGGTAAAAACTTGAAACTAGAAGAGTGTGTCCCAAAGTTGACACAACGGCAGTAGGTGGATCAAACTCTTGGATGAAATTCGTTCCCGAAAAAAATTTGTACAAGATTCAAAACCATTCTACTTTGTAGGAACATTCGCGTTTAATAATGAATAAAATTGTTCAGAAGCAATATTTGCAAGTTATCAAAAGTTTCTGAATGAAAAAGCAACATGCCATACTTCTGTTCATTCGCATAGATAGTTGATAAGCATAAGATTAAGAAGTAATAGCTAGTAACACATTCCGAACGTATACAAATGAAGCAATATGAAGAGAAACTTAATCATAATTAGAAGTGAAAACCAGTAAAACTATAGAGTTCAAGTATGGACCTATATTGAGCCGATAACGAAGAAATGAAATAAAATTCATTCTTAATATTAGATAATTTTTTGTTAATGAGACACATATTGCGCACGCACGCAAATTAGTGCTCTAAATCTTATGAATTGTAGTATCAAATATACGAAATTCGTTAATAGTGAGACTGAGTTTATTAAAAAAGACAAAACTAGACTTAAAATTAGAAAATTTTGAGAAATGTAATGGAGTACGGGCTTTTATTGAAGAGCAAGCATTTGTCCATTACTATGATGAGAAGACACTGCAGAATTGAAAATAGCTGTACTTTATTGTCATTACTACGCAAATGACTGCATGTGGAAAGCAGAAAAAAAAGAGCAAGAGCAAGAAGATTCAGCGACGACGAAAATGAGCATGATGACGACGATGACGACGACCATGACCACGACGACAGCGACGACGACGACGGTGACGACGAAGAAGACGACAACGACAACAACGATAACGACTTGTCGCAATTGTCTAATGAACGAAGGGCTGCAGCTCGATGTGAGAAGTTTTCCAGCGGCACGGAATGCGTTATCGAAATGACTCAGCCATAATGCAAAGCAAATAAAAGTGTCCCATTAGGATTTTCACTAGCGGGCGCTCACTGTTCGCCGAAGACCAAAGCACACATCTGGCGTCACCATCATAAGTTTTCCAACTCGAAATGTCTTTTCGATCCAAACATCTCGGCAGATGATTTTGGTGTCGCCAGTTGAATCACAAGTCAAAAAGAAAATTCTTCTAACTTTTGTTCATTGCCTTTTTTTTATGGCAGAGCATTACATGAAATACAACCAAAACAAGACCAGGATATGAGCAAAACTTGAGACCTGAGGTGAGGTTCCGGCTTCGTTCTTTCCGAGGGCTCGTGTACTATCTACTACTCCAGCGCAGAAATTTGCTTTGCTTTATATTAGCTATGATTTAACTCAACCAGTGGCATCGGTGATCGCCTTTCAATAGAAAAATCAGGGAGCACGTATGGGCATGAACGTAGTTCAACTGAAGCTGCAGTTAGAATCAAAATATTTTTACTTTGAATTATTGCCTATTTTTTACGTCGAGGTGAAATGTGAAATACAACTATAAGTATGTTGATATGAGTGTAATGAGTACATTAAGAAAAAGAACTTGGAACTTCACAAGAGCTTTAAATCCGTGCGGAAAATCCTTTCACTTAGTCATGTGCCAGGTTAGGTATTCATTTCAGCTAATTTTACTTTTCAATCATTTTTCCATTACCAATCTATTTATTAGTTCATCTTCACTACTTATGGTACTCGTTGATTTTTCTAATTTAATTATTACTATTGACATTTATGATTTTTTGTTGCTTACTTATCAAGTAATTGATCTTTGATTATTCTAGTTATTGTACAAATAAAAAGATGTAACACTGATATTGCGTTTTCCTTTCATCTACATAAAGCAAGGTAGTCGCTGTCAATGATTTTCATTTGCGAGTACACAGGCATCAGTAACTCAATGACGGAATAAAATAATAAATTGCCTATCGAAAACAGATTAGGTTCACCCAAGATCTTACATATTGAATACTACGGACAGTAATCACTGATTTATCTATCTATTTTCAATAAGAGACTCCTAGGGTGTCAAAATGAAACGAGTGTTAAGAAACACATGCTTCAGCATAGTCATTCAAGCTGTAGAGGAGTTCAGCTTTTCATTCAGAGAACGAACTAAAAAGAATTTCATGCCAGAATACGCATATCTTCTCCATGATCAAGTGGCAAGATTATTAACCTCTGAGGAATATGCGAAGTCTGATTGATATGAAGAACTGAAAAGCGTTTGGTGTGGACACATTGAAATTCCACGAAAAAAAAAGTTCTTTTTTAACGAGTAAAACACTAATAGAAGCTGTGTTTGATTGAAAGACCATTTCTTAACATACATTGTCTACATATTTGTAACAAACGATTACCTCTGAAAATCGCAGAAACTACTTGGAATGATCTCTCGGGGTTACTGGATGCTGAGAAAACGTGCAATATTCAACTGATTAAATGAATTTCACGAGTTTAATATCTTTCTATTCACCAGCATACAGCTTCATTTAACTAGTAGTGAGACAAGTACATCGCATTCAATAAATAACAGCCTATAGCGGCAAAATGAGTTCTCATAGGAAAAAGTGCAATAAGGTATAAAGATATATTGATTGGCACGCTGAAAATAGAGAATAATTCAGCGACTTATCCTTCAAAAAAAGTCGCTGATAGATAAACAGCAGAGCAACTGGTGTTGACTAGTGATAAAGCTCAAAATTTAGTCGTTTATTAGATGAAATGCACTTCATGTACACGCTATGCTTTGGTTTGCAGAGAATCTCAAAAGGAAAAAAAGTGACTTAGAGTCTCGTCAGAACTCAAGCACACAACACTCATCATACGCAGCACAATGTGAATCAGGTAACTACGAAAGAATCCATTAGTCCACAATTTGGTGGTAAAATCTAGGATCAGATGAGTAACACTCATCTCGATGCAGTCCTGTCAGTCAGTGATTGACCGAAGGAAACTTTTCGAATCGTTGGAAATGCGTAGAAGTAAGAGAGCAAGATATGAATCTCGTGAAATTCATTTATTCAGCGGTGACCTTAGTGAATAAAACACAAGATGATTGCTGTTTAGTACTACCGGATGATGACACGGTGAGTTTCGAACTTTCTAATAGACTCATTATGCGACTGACACTGCACTGCAGATATGGCGAAGCTATAGAGAAATGAGTCGGCTAATAGGCGCATGTACCATTCCGGCAAAATTGCTCCATAATGCAAAATTTCAAAAGCCGAAAATAGAAACACTCAATGTATGACGCAATGCTCATGTTTTCCATTCCATATAGTCATAGAGAAATATTTCAGCTTGATGAATCGTTTTCGATCACACGGCACTCTTCTCATTTCGGTCGTCGCCTTGGAGTTGACGAAACAGAAAAAAAAAATTTTGTTTCTATACTCATTAAAAAATTTTAGAATTTCATATCAGTGTTATTGATCGAATCAGTGTTCAGTGTCAGTCAGTCAGTCAGTCGATCGATTCTGTTTTCGTAACGAACGACGTGTGTGGGCGCTATTCTCCTCAGTGTCGAGCTTGCCTCCTCTCACTCAGTCACTCGTATTATAGTCATCAAGTGAGAAATAGGAGTGAGTGGAGCGCAGCGTACAAACATAAATAGATTTTTGAAATTGAGAGAGGAAAAAAACTGGCTTCTTCAGTTATCGATGTGCGGACGAAGAAATGAAACAATAATGAAGAGATACGGAATATCTAGCATTTATCCGGAGCACACGAATCAACTTTCAACTTAGCGATTTTTCGTCGCCAAAAGTGATTTAGAATCTTCTTCGGAGATCAAATGAGATAAAATTCAAGGAAGAAGATGAGTACATTAGGATGACTATTCGTAAATAAAACACATAGCACATACCAATGCATTTACATTCGCTTTTTTTCATTCAACCATTATTCGTTCAACAGTCACAGCTGTGTCAATTGAAACGCTCGTTTTATTTTCTCGTGTTATTGATATCCAAAATACGAGAAAAAATCAGGAAGAAATATGCGAGAGCATTTCATAGAGAGTACTGGCATTCTAATAAGTCCCAGTAATGAAACATGGCCCTGAAGAAATATGGATAAAGAGGAGAATAAGTAAATAAAGTCGTGATGATGTCGTCAACAACCCAGTGCACTCTTCATGTACTCTATACTTATTTGTTGCCTTTCATGAAAATTCCAACGAAAGAAACAATTTCTCAAAAATTTTTTGGTTAGCGAGAGATTTTATAATGTAACATAAACAAGTAAATAGTCTCCGATAACTAGAATTTATCACTGGAGCCGTATAATCGATTGTGTGGACGAGTAAAAGAGTGTGTTGTATGCAGTGGAGATGCGAATTTCGAGTGTACGCTGGTTAGTAAAGTGAAAAGAGTAAACCTGAAAATCTCTGTAGTTTTTCGATTAATTAAACGCTGAATCACTCGTAACTCTTATGTAATGCAGGAGATATGCAAGATCTTGTTGCAAATTGCAGTTTCAGTTGCTTAGTTAATCTGCTCTGAGAAGCCTTATGAATGCTTTCCTTGCATATTTCTGGAAATGCTTTGTTATTTTTTTTTCTGAGGCACGACCAATTAAGAGTTTCTCATAAATGAGCTTAGGCTATTGAGTTTCAAAACGTAGATGGATATATTGTTAGAAATCTATTGGCGTATAAGAAGTGCGAATTTTAATTAGAAGTATTATTAAGAATGAACAGCGTTTGAGAATCCTTTACTCTCTTCCCCATCAATAAGCGTAGTACCAGAAGTATTGCAGTACGAGGTATAATGGAGTTTTGAAAATTCAAACTCCTGCTCATTGAGCATTAATTTTGGCTTCTTTATGAAAATGAAATGTAAAAAACGTTGAACACTCGAACACCAATATCTTTCAAATAAGCAAAATATAAGATAAACACCAGTTCCAGGTCCGCATAGTTGATCGACAAACAGACAACTAGTAGGGACTCTATGAAATAATTCAGACAAACTATAGAGATATGAAATAAATGATAAATTGAATAATAAAGTCACAGCACTTTTTGACAATGGCCCATCCACACACCTAAGATATGCGGCACTAGTACCCGATGTTTTTTTAGCAAATTACCCTTTAATAAAATCTCAATACGACAGTAGTTTACGATTTTATAAAAATTGTTTGATTTGTTCGAAGTAGAGAGTTACTTTTTGCCTACGTAACATTATCCACTATTGATAAGCGACGGGCTTCGAATTGTTATCAAATATATTAAAAAAAGTATTGAAAACGGTGCGAATCAACATTTCAATACTGTTAGTATAATACATAAACTAACGGAACAATGTAGATAAAAGCGAAATTTAGTAAGTAAAAGATTAAACGAAGAGATTACTCACTGTTAAGCACGGACGTCACAAATGAATAGCTTTCAAGAATTTCAGTTACACAACGATACGATCCGTAAGCGACTAGTGGCAGCAAATAGGTGACAAGCAACGTTACACATAGACCAGGCAAGCGAAGCTCAACATTGAGCAGCCTAGTCGGCGGATCCCCTGGCGATACAACTCAACGATTCAGGTGATATGAGTTGTACTAGTTGTGCATAGCTTCTAGAAACGTTATTGTGCATGCCTGATATTAAACGACCCTAATCCAGATGAGATTTGTCACTTGACACCCTACGTTCGCTTGCAATGAGAATCTGCGATGCTAATCATACAAATTGAGAAGGTTTGGAAAGCAATGGATCCGCATGGGCCTCATTTGCTTATGTAAGATATTGGAATCGGAATTGGAATATAAACCACAATAACGATTCAAATTCTTACATAGCCACATATGTAAATCACAACGAGACACATTTCTGTGAATATATATAAATATTCAAAAAAATTGATACATAATCATCTCCACTTTCTTTGAGCAACATTTTTTTCAATATTTTCTATATGTCAACTTTTGAATCGTTTTCAAATGATGTCATCGTCGGCGAATCAGTTACTCATCAAGTTCTTATGTGTTTTGACATGAATTCTCAACGCTGACGAAGAGTTATGGCCAAATAAATTTTTTGAGCTTAAGTCTAAGCCTATGCGCGCTCTCGTAATTCCTTGTTTCATGATTTAAATTAAAAATGCATTGAAAATTAATAGGACCACAAGCCTCCTTCACTCAAAGTTCAAAATTTATGATCAGGTTGGACATGTCTTACTATTATCGTGTTCTTGTTTCCATCGTAGCGCTTTACTTCTTCGAAATTCTGCTCACATGCGAGTGAACAACTCAGAAGAATGTTAGTGAAATCTTGTTGCAATTTAAGTCAATCAGTAGGGAACGGGACTTTTTACGTCCAGTATACGGTGTGTGGATAATTCATTCCTCACTTCTAAAACTTTTATTCACATACTTTATTTTACAGGATCTCTGATACTGAATCTTTATATAATATAATCTGACAATGAACTTTAGGCGTTCCGACTTTATATGATAGTAATGGCGACTTGAATGCGGAATCTTAAGTGCTGTAGAAGAAGCAAGTCTCATATAAAGTGTAAAGTGTTCGGCCTTGATCAATCTCTCAGAATTTAGCTATTTATTCGGTCCATTCAGCGTCGTAGAGGTGATCGAATCCGTATTTGGACTATATAATGGCTTGTGATGGCCTACAGATGCATCAATCAGTTTTTTTTTTTTGTTCGCAGATAAGTCTGGTCAGTATATGTGAAGTCCGGAGAGACGGAGGGCTCGATTTGTCGACGTAACGGGATTAAACTAATCACTGTGTATTTCGAATAAAACTTCGAATAATTTTGCTAATTATGTGCGCTAGACCTCACACAGAAATAAAAACAGCCAGCAATTAAGAGCATTTCAGTTTGTGCATTGTCACCTACATATAGAAAGCATTGACAAACACAAACGATTACTATTCCTCAGGATTGATGTCCTCGTATTATTCATGCAGTAATTTGCACACGTAAACAGGTATGTGGATGCGATCACAACAATAGATGATCAAAGATGGAAGGTGAAAGGTCGGATATGTAGTCGTCCTTGGACAAAGAGTATTCAAAGCCCGCATCGTTTTAAAAATCGTTGAAGCACTCCTTACTAAGAAATCGGTCAATTGTCATGAATAAATGGGCTTGACGGCCACCGATATTATGATCTTGATTCGAATACACCTGAAATAATCAAAAAATACTTGTGGAAACGGAATAAATCATTGACTTCTAATTACTAACGTACAAGTTGTGTGAAAGGAACGAGCTCCGCTTGTAATGCCTCAGACAAAAGCGCACTATTTTGAAAATGAACATTGTCTGAAATAAAAAATATTCCACAGAAGTAACAACAATTGATTCTATTTGAAAGTCACCATCAGCCTCTCCATGAGCGAGCAAATACTTGACGTTCTTGAGAAGACCAGCTTTATTTACTAACTGGGTAGCCTAGAAAGGAAATCATTGAGGATTAGTTAGGTTATCATTTGTATAACGCATTTAATGGATTGAAAGTCAAGAGAGTTTTTGTTGAAAATGTTTTCTTTCCTCGTGAAAGCGAAAAGCACAGACTCGTTCGCAATCTCTCAAATCTCATTAATCTTTATATATCTCGATAGACTCTCTGAACATTGCCGATGCCTATAAAGTGATGCAAAATTTAAAACCAACATTGTATCCAGCTGGATTTTCCTCAGGAAATCCCAAATACCTTTCCGTATATGCGCTATCTAAAACTATTTTATCTGTTAAAGACGCTGAAGTATAAGCAGAATACACGAAAGAAAATCTGCATAGTACCTACTTTAAAAAGAACTGAGAGCAAAAACTTAGCCTCACATATATACTACTCACCATAAAGCATAAAATCCGACACCGGTGCGATTGCAATTGCACATTTGAAGGTTTTACCTTGATCAAGAATGCCGGCATATGTGCTGACAAAGCCGCCATAGGACTGCAATCACTCTTTTTCCACGCTTTTCTTTTTTCCCTCTCTTGACTATTTAGAAATTGTTGCTCCATTGTACAGTCTTTCCCTCTCTTAACATATATCTTCCACGGACACGATTATTTCGAAATTTCCGAATGCAATTAGTGTGATCTTATTCCATGCTAACATGCTTCTTTGTGAAGAGTCTTGTTGTATCGGAAGGTACCCGATCAACGAACTTGGCAAACCGATGGCAAAAGGTCGTGGAATACGATCGCCTTTATATTTAAGAATAGTTATTACTGTCTTTGTTTGAAATCCATGGATAAATTTTCAATTTTTTGCAGGTGCCCCAAGAGTTTCTTTTCAACATAAGAGTCGAAATGCGCAAATGTGAAGTCAGGAGCTGTGATGATAGTTCATCCTATATATCATGCCTAAGCTAAACCCTAGGCTTTTAACAATTATTCCGTGGTTAGAAATAGCAAAAATGGGCATCACTTATGGCCGATTCAATGAAGCCACACTAAGAAATTTTGGAATGCAATAGTTACGAGTAACAATATTTGTGGTATCACTTGACTCACTAAAATGATTAATTTGATCATATATGACAGGTGGCAATATGACAGTTAGTTTTTTTCTTACTTTCTCTTTTTGATGCATTTGTTGCCTTCGAGCAGGAAATGATTTTTAAAAAAACACAGTTCATTTGCCCTTAGTTATCAAAACAATTCACTCGAGTCGAGATTTACAGCAGCGAATGCGAGATACCACGACTTGTAGAGCGTGCAGTGTAATAGAGTGCTAATTAGAAGCACTAAATATTCAGTTTTGTAACACAGTAAGATCAGGAGTTATTATTGAAATGTATCGCAGTGTGATTTATAGAAAAGAATCAGAATTTCTCCTTGCAATGAACCCATCATAGGCGAAAGTGATGAGCAATTAGATTTATTTCTAATGGAAACGCTTATTTTAATTGAAGCGATGGCTGGATATGGCATGTTTCTCACGTCGACGAGTAAAAGCTTCTGAGACATTGATTGGATTCGTCGCAAAGCGTTGAACAATACTACCTCTCACGATGCTATATGTGACAATTTATAGTGATCATTTCTTACCCAGCCAAAAATAGCCACACGTTTTTCGTCGATGAACGAATACTTGGATATGAGGAGTCTGAAAATTCTCATTTGACAAGACCAAGTGTGAGCGCTCCCGATAAATTACGTACTTTACAACATCTATCGTGTCCTGTGTTTCGTATTGCCCAAGTGCTTTATATACAGGAGATTTTAGATTCCACCCTGAAATTCTCCTATAACATTGGAAATATCTTCAATTTTATCAATCACACAGAAGTCATTTCATTCTGAACAGCATTTTCGAATTAGTGTTTTATTCATTCGCTCGCAGTGAAAAGCTGCTGCGAACATAGCAATTTTCGTTTTAGCCAAAGCAGCACGTGAATTCGCATTATGTGAAGTGTTATTCGAAAGGTCATTCGTAAGGATGAATACAACGTGTTTGATTGCCTCGTTTAAATTCCTCATAAAAGGAATGGACACATTAATATGCGTTAATGTCGACAACGAGTTTTTTAAGTATGAAGGCCTATGAATACATAACGTGAGAGGTTCAAAATTTCTTTCATGAACATAACTTACATGGACAAATTATCGATTTCCACCTATAGCTGAATATAAAACCAGAAAGTCGATAAATCTTGCTTTCTATATACGTGTTAAGAATGCCGACTTCGATCACTCATAGCTACTCATTAGGACATGCAGTTATTGTAATGACAGCGCAGAAGAAATCTGGATTGGGGATGATGTCGCCTTGTGATCAAAATTTGGTGAAGTGAAACGACTCATTAGTTGAAGTTGTGAATCGACTCGTCAGTCAGAAATCCGTAGTTGTTAAACGGCTTTCAACCTTCCATAGTTAAAGATTTAAAAAAAAACTTCTCTGTGCTGTCAAATCCCTGAGGAATGAGCCACGTATTAAACCTGATTAAGCATCGCTAGAAATGATTGAATAGGAAGTGTCGCGGTGGCCTACCGATGTATTAAGTCAGTATTTTTACCCTTCTAGACAAGTCTTGTATGAATTTGCCTAACCATGTGAGAGTGAAAGCTTGGTGGAATGTTAGTGCAGGTGAGAACTTCGTAACTATTATTACGAAGCTATAAAACAGCTTGATTGACTAACCTCGATTTGAAGCACCACGTGCGTCAATCCAAACAACGATCGCGTTGAGATTCGAACAAAAGTATATCATATGCGAATTCGGTGTAACTCGACGAACTCTACAGCTGTTCGGAGCACCATAACTAAATAGGGAATCTTCAAAAGCACTTGAGAACACTAATTTCTGGGGAAGCCTTATGGTAATCACATAATTGCGAATTGCTTTTGTCAATTTATAAGATCTCAGTGCCTTCTAGATTATGAAATACTGCTGACCTAAATTAGCTTATTTATATACAAATTGTTCCCCAAATTTTCTCTTCCTGCATTCCATAACGATGTTATGCTTATGTCTCCATTTTTGTTCATGTAAAAAAAACTTACACATCAACTAACAAAGGGTATTTCATTGATGGATCGAACATGGGTGGTTTCATGATTCCCACATGTGCCTCTGAAAACTTAACTATGTATCAGTTCATTGGAATTTATTATACGCGAACTGAGTATCAGTGATAAACTGCATTGAAAATTCCCAGATAACCATGAAGTTCAGGTGCAGTGCTACAAAATAAGGGACTTCAGTATGATCTGTTAGACTTGCCGTAATTTGATGATAGTTTCACCGTTTCAAAAGATAGCTCAGGCACATCGAAAGGAATGTAAGTCTCATCTGCTCCTTGGAGTAGCTTGTCTGAACCGAAATTGTAGAAATATTAAGGACATCTTCCAAACTAAAACGCCCTTTTTCCTTCACACAGCTTTTACCGGTGTCATAAATAGAGAATATTTTCAATCTATTTTGCAGGAATTGTATGTTCAAGATTATTTTAAAACAATTTTACTATAGAGAAGGTATTCATTCCTATTTATCTTCGAAAAATGGTCATCTAAACACACAGCCCCCGCTAAAGAGAACATATCTGTTTTTCATTTGATTGCCTTCGAATAACGATTATCTAAACACGCGGCCCCTACTAGAGTAAACTTACTGTTACTGGGGATGTCTACATCCATAAGGTACATTTTGGAGTTATGGAATGGCTGATGGCAGCTAACAGCAACACGTTTTCCATTAGGGGATACATCAAACGAGCCATAGTCGCAATCCGAAATGAATGAGGATAATGAGATGATTGTTGACTGAAAATTAGCAGTCAACACGACTAATTCATCCCTGAGCTGGTTGAGAGTTTAGTTTGAGATAAGACTACCTCATTAGAGGAACTAGCTTTGGAAACTTTATAAAGTCGCATTGTGCCAATTCCTCCACCCGCGGAAGTGAAGGTAAGAACATCTGACTCCATATCATAAGCTTTTATCTCACGAATATCATAAGAACCTCCATGCCATGCCGCTATTCGACCACTGCCGTTCCTCTTCAAAGAATTCTCCAATTTTTGGACTAATATTCAGTCATAAGAGTGCATAGATAAATGTTACCAACCAAAATTTGTACATGAGCGATATGGTTGTAAATGTTTCCATCATGATATGCATGTGGAAGAATCACGAAGAATCCATCTCTGGAGGCGAGTATTTGTTTGAAATCATTTGGCTCAGCCCACATACTATAACCGTTTATCACAAATGATTGCGTATAGGCCTATAAAGTGGCACCAATACATTTTTCAGAAATTATAATTATGAAAATCGAATTTAAAAAATTTTGTCCAGGAGGCGATTAAATGCAACTCACTAGAACGCAATCGATCTCATTGCAGAGAGTGATATAAAGGAGGTTTTGCATACGAGTTGCCCATACAGTCACCAACCGTTCGAATCCGAATGAATCGCTCATGTTGACAGGCATCTTTAGCCAATGATTGGTGAAAATATAATATGACCTGCACAATAGAGATCAATATATTTAGGCTTACATCGATATCTAGCGTGCATTTATGCCGCCCAGTTTCCTCCTACACAAAACAGGTTGCTGTAGCAGACATTTAAAAGAGGGTAAAACTCTGCAAAGTGACTGTATACTATAGATGTTTTCACCTAGTATTCTATTAAGAAGGTCACGGATATCCCTCATAAAGGGATCTGTGCTCGGTCAGACGCGAAGGCACGTGGGCGCGTTAATAGGTGGTGAATATAGAATTTAAATGCGAACCAAAAGCGGCAATGTGCTTCCCTGCTGCAGCGGTGGATTCAACGGATGTGCTCTCAGCTTCTGAAGGGCCTCTTTAACATATGCCCTTTTCTACTAGTTGAATTTGCCAGAAGCCTGTATTCAAGTGACTAGGGAATACATGAAATTTCGTCACGATTCGGTTGCACTGAATGATCTTCTCCTGTCCTCCGGGAGGAACCGGCAGACTATCATGAGCGCCAACTCATACGTTTTGACCTCAGCAAGCTATGGTGGGGTATATGCTAAACACAGTGAATTAAAGAGGCCTCATTCCCCTAGTTTTGAAAGGGTCTTCGATAAGGCATCGTCAGAAGGGGTGAGTGTCAAGAAGCTTTTAAAACCTCAGGACCGGACTAGGCGGCCGAAATCAAAGCGGGCTAAACTTACAGTCTGTACCTATTATGCACATGCACTTGCATAGAAATTTTTCATAGAAGACCCATCAATGCAAGGCAAGCAAGAAGGATACGGTACGACGTCACATACCTGGTCGAGATGAGAAAGCGATACCCAAATAACGTTTTCTGTGTTACCGCAGAAGAACTTTCTTTGTAAGGCGATCGCAGAGGTGTCGGCGGAGCTGCATTTGTATCCAAACTACTCCACTGATTCATTCGACTAACGAGCAACCTGGACGCTCACGGTTGAAACGATGTTGATCAATGTTAGCTCTGACCATCTTTGTCGTTTGCGCACCATCAACAAGCTTTGACGAAGAAGTACTCGAAGCGCTCCACGAGAACTTAGGAAAGTTTACCAGAGAAGACTAGAATTTTTCAAGGTCATCATTGAAGATTTTATCGCTGAGAGTGTATCCAGTTTGAAATGGAATAAGCAGCCTGAGAGCCTGTCCGAGTTTATCATAATGACCAGTGGTGCTATGCATCGTAGCTCATTTCCAAAACTTCTGCTCTGGGTGATGGACGTTGAAGTCGTCCAGTGAAGTATTAGGAGCGCGAAAGACCATAATGGGGCGACGCAGTATCTGGACTATGGGCTGGGTGCGGCAAAACCTTGACTCCCTCCTTTCAGCTTAACTAATTCTTTCCTTTGTTTTCTGTGCGGGTGTGAGGTTTGACATTGCCTTGCTGAAAGAGCGCGCGCTTTCGACTTGGGAGTTTCTTGTGGAAACATTCTTGAGATACTCCCATGAATTTACAATAATCGATACTGTGCAAAACAACGTAAAATTTGAATTTTTCGTCGGTGTTGAATAACATCTTCCTCACCTAGTATAGAAGACGAAAGATAACGCTTTCGAAATTGAACAGTCTCTAAGAGATGCGCCGTGCGATCGACTTTATCAAGCATATAATTGTGCATATCTAGCCTGATAGACTCTCTAACAAGTTCGATACCAATTCGTAAACCGTCAAGCGTTGGCAGGCTTGATGAGCCTCGGAGCACGAGATCGAACCATTGAGACGTGTGTGTTAGAGGGCACCTTTGACCACTGCGCTGTAGGAGCCTCTAGTAATTTTGCTGTGGACCAAAATTTCACAAAAGGTCGGATCACCGGCCACTTCGTGGAAGATTTATTCCTTTGCAGAAAAGAGAGAATTCCCTAAGTTTGATAGACATTATCTCAATAGACTGAGATTTACTCAAATCATTCATCAGCTCCTGAAAGGATACCGGCATTAACAACATCGACAAAAATTGCGGCTTGTTTTTGTAACATCCTCACGTCAGTGCAGCCGACAACTGCGAGCTCACATCCAAACTTGTAAAACGCTTCAAAAAATGATAAGAGATCTTAAGGAGAGGAGTGAATTAGCGATTACAAAGTTCTAAAAGCCGAGAAGAGAGCCCGCGAGGCTCACCGAAGTTTTGCCGATTGCAAGACCAATATGATACACTCCGGCATTTTGACCAAACAGTCACAGCCTCCAGAAAAGCAATGAAGAAACTCTTCTACGATTACTACTCAAATCTCATTGACAGCTTATCATGTGAAGCAGAAGAGGAAGATTTTTTCATTTAACTAGTTTTCTTTTCCAAAGCCCAACAGGCTGATTCGTCGGTGAAAAATCGTGCAACGCGTGGTCCACACAGGATAGGGCCTAAGCAGTTGAAGAACCGTCCGCCTGTTCTCATCAATACGCCGGCTCGGCTCCTCACATAGTACTCGTCAAAATGCAAGAATTTTAGTTAGCGAAAAGCCAGAAAAATATATATGGTTCAAAAAGAGGGACTTTGACGACATCACTAATTATCATCTAATCTGATTGCTGTGTGCCGCCTATAAACTCTTCACTCGAGTCATCCAAAGTAGGATTGAGAGAACACTAGACGATGCACACCCATTCGAGGAAACACGGTTCCAATAGGGATTTAGCACTGTAGACTACATCTACATGCAAATCTTACTGAAGTTGCACAGCGTGCAAGAGGCCACTTTGTCCCATCATAAATTCAAAGAAGGCCTTTAATTCAGTCGAAACAGAAGTCATAGAAGCTCTAGACAGTCACTGTGCTCCTGTTCAGCATTTGTGAGTCATATGTAGATTTTACAAACACAGTATCACCATCCCATGGCAAAATTACTATAGACGTAAGGAGACATGTTTGACGAAGCGATACCGTTTACTAAAATAATTAATTACTGCCCTATTGAACATCACCCAAACATTGGAATGGAACTCCATGGGAGTGGAATTCAATGGTTTACAATTATACCACCTTAGCTTTGCTAATGACATCGTTCTTATAACATCAACCACTAGCCAGGCAAAACAAAAGTTTATTGAGTTTGGCATTCTTGTAAAGATCAGTCGGCGAATAAAACTTACGAGCGATACTCAAGAGGAATGGATTGGATTTTCTAATAATGCTTTTGATGCCTGTGTCCAGGCTCCAGCGGGACGAACGGAACGCCATGGGGACTATACGCTCACTAATCGGGTATATCTTCTTGAATTTATATAAATGAGTACCCAACCAAAAATTTAGAATTCAGTGAAGCACTTCATCAAGCTCACATAGAGCACAAAGGCATAACGAAGAAGGTTCTTCGTAGAAACCATTATTTATTACAGGCACCGTGCAACAGACAAGGCTGGAACACCAAAACAAGTGTCTTGCACTGTATAATTGTCCATAACAGACTTCATATAAGCTTAAAATACATTGTCAGATTATATTGTTCTTGAATAGAGTCTCAAAATTGTCGATTGTAATGTTTGTTGCACTCATCACACTACACATAAACATTCCTGTGATGTCCGAAATCGACGTTCGTGAACAGACTATAGCTAAAACAAAGCTTTGAATCATTGGATGATATCTCAACGTTATGACAGCCCATTGCTTATAAAATGTACTAGGATAAACTTTTCAAATTTAGAACCATTCAGGACTGTTAGGGGCACATGTGGCGCAGAGCTCAGAGCTGCTCTGCGTCGCGCATAAAGTCATGGTTTAATCGCGAGATCATGCTTCATCAAGTCATCCATCCTTCAGGGGTTGGTGGAGTTGTACTAGACTGGTTGCAGACCTGTCTGGCAGGATAAGCACTACACAGTCAATACAGTGCTAGGTCTCCACGAATCATTTTCAAAGGCTTGATATAAAGTCAATCGCGTCAAACGAAGTCAAAAATTCAAGACGGGTGCATGGCGCATCCTTTAGGAATTAATCAACGACAAGAGCTTTATCCTTTATCCTCTATCAGGATAGCTGCTGTTTGTGCGCAGAACCTTTCGGGGATGTGCATCACAATAAGGCCACCCGAAATATATATTTGACCATGATTTGACCACGTTGGTATGCAAAGCAAGTTCTCGGTCTCTCCTAAATTTTTACATAAACCTCGATGAATACATCGATTGACCACCGCAAGTTGCTAAATGGATCAGATATGCTTTCAGTTATTTCTTTGAGTGCTTCGTGAGATGAAAAAGTGAGCTGTTGAAGATTGGTCAACGCCAAAGCTTCGCAGGTTAGGTCTTTACGTTTTTTCGAAAATAACTTTTTTTCGTTAAATGAGAGATCATTAAAGGAATAATTTTTGTGGTACAAGGTGGGTTCAGTTGATGTATAATAAAACCTGTCTAGACGCAATATGATCGCCTTACTGGTTTATTTCCGTTAGCTCAGAAGGTGGCTCCACGATCATTGATTTCTTGTTTGCCACCTTCCAAATGTACAATGTGATTAGCGGATTTTCTCCGACACCTGCCTTAGGATATGGTATTCCTTCGTATCTAAATATAACAGTGTATGGAAATGATTCGAAGGAGAAGAAATCAAAAAGCTTACTGAGGATACTGAGACCGTCGATGGTATTTTGGTATATAAATACGACTAACCAATCGATCATCAAACCTAGAACGGTTGAAGAATCGGCTTATTCCAATTACAGAGAGTTTTTCTGATTAGGAGGGACCAAACGAAAACCGATCTCATTCGCTTATGAGGAATTTTTCACAATGTTAGTGACCAGTCAAAAATTGCGATTTGACGCTACAGCACCATCTCGTCGGTCCTTCAAAACACCCCTTAATGACGTCATAGCATCCAGATCCAAAAATTATTTTCCACACTCGCCTTTCATCTTCATTTTTTATCACGCGTATAATTTCTGGAAGCGGAAAGTAAATAAATTCGCATACAAATTTTTGTAGTATCTTATTCGATCGTTCAATTTGGAGCTTCTTGTGAAGCGGATGGAAAATTCCCGATTGAATAACAAAGTATCGATCGTCTCGCCTGGCTTCCCCTCTAGTGCGCCCCTCGTCACGAGCCTTGCCTTGTCAATAGCCTGTAAACAACGTCACCAAAAGTACAAAAATCAATCTTGTTTTCTCTGCTAGACCGCATTTCCAGAAAATAAGCACATCGCTAGAATCAGAAAACATTGCGATATCAGATGACTACTAATAGTCTAAAGAAAGAGCTCTGCACGTTGAGGTTTAAAGCACAAGTCAAAAAACCAGAGAAGTTCGAAAGATCAGAAGAGCTTCTCGTGAAGCAAACACATTTTTGAGTTCTTTGAGGATTGTTCTATAAACTGAATACTAGCATATGAAGAAGGCGTTTTGTCCAGCGAAATATATTCGAAATAAGAGAAAAAGCATGCAGTTCTATAAAACATGACCTTATTTTGAATGTTACAGCGTTATGAAGGAGTGTTCTGAGAAACCAACGACGTGGGCTATAGCATCAGATCACAGTTTTCCAATATAAAATAAAAACTAACACTCCTATAAAAAACTCTTTCCCAGCGAATGAGATTAATTTTTCATTTGTCCCTCTTAATAAAAAAAAAAAACCTCACAGAGCATTTCAACGCAGCTTGCCTGTTAACAATTCTACTTTTCCATCGATTTTAAATTATTATAGCTTTTATTTTCACAAACGAGTTCCAAAATACCTACCTTAGGTATGCCACATATTCACCAGAATCAGCCCACCAAATAGCATCTCCTGACGAAAGAATCTCTTCTGTAATTACTTTCATGTGAAATTCGTTAGCAAAATCTCAAATTTGACCTTTATGAAAGATTACACAGATTTACAAATAATCTACTCGCCCTCATACAGCCAGTCTGGAACTCCATAGCGTAATACATTGTTGCCATCAGGTGTTAGTTTTATGGCACTTCCAGGTATTTCTGGATTAACTTGATAGTAAATATTGTAATCGTGCACAAACACCTCAAAATTTCGAATTGACAATTTCACTTAAATTGGCGTAAAAACTATAAAATAGACTAACAAAATCATTCTTATTTGGATTCGGATTCCATTTGAAAGAGAGTATTGATTCAAATCCATCTCCTTTTGGTCCAACTGCGAAAGGTTCTCTAAAAAAGAGCATTAGTGATGTTTTTTACGTTATAAACGTAGTTCAATGGATTGGTTAGAAACAGGAAAACTGTATTTACTTTGTGCGAGTTCCATTAACGATTCGGAAAACTTCGTAAAGTTCTTCATTAGAGTGACGAAAGATCTAAATGGCAAAGTCTCGGTGCTCAGATAATATGATTATGATAAATTAGAATTTTCTTTGCCAACCTGCTTTGTGT
Source organism: Parelaphostrongylus tenuis (assembly GCA_019055375.1). NCBI lineage: Eukaryota > Metazoa > Nematoda > Chromadorea > Rhabditida > Metastrongylidae > Parelaphostrongylus > Parelaphostrongylus tenuis. Next base: position 46,094 of record JAHQIW010003080.1, read on the forward strand.
TTTTCGCAACACACACGTATCTATGATTGGATGACATGGCACGCACCAAAGATGGGTTCATTGGATACTCAGTGGCATCAAATGTGCCTGGTTCAACTACCTTTGCTGCTGTTGAATTCTGAATATGATATGACAAGTAAAGCTCTCGTCTATGAATGAGAAGAAATCTTTTTTGGAAAAAGTTAAAAACAGCTTCGTTTCATAGGATCTTGATTTAATAATATCAACATTATTACATTACAATAGCTTTTCCAGAGCCATCGAGCTGACGCAGCTTACTCTTTTCTGTAAAAAGTATTATTGATAGAGGAAATAAATTCGCATGTTATGACCACTTCGAAAATTCTGTGCAAGTAGAAGTAAATGTACAATGGCGGATGAGACAGCTTAGCGATGATTGATCTATTGCTCTACTTTTAAGGTAGCCATTTTCAAGAACTACTGTTGTTTCTTCTTCTCGAGGAGATGATACGTGGTTTTGTAATTAATCTTCATAGCACAACGGTTAAGATTTCAATTCATACTCATTAGGTTCTTCTTAAAACCCATGCGTTGCAGTTAAGAATCCTCGGACACATCTGAACTCTTTGTTAGTATTAGCAAACGCTATCACTTTGTTGTGATTAGATAGGACGGAAGGGTAAGCTGAATTTTTGCTAGATGTTGTACTTAATATAAAGCCGTTTCCCGCTTTAAGCTTTGTACACTGATCCGAGGATAAAAGCAGTAGTTTAGGAATGTGCTCTCTTTTCCTCAGTACACATCTACACCTTTGTCACACAGTAGAGGAAAACCTTGTTACTATGCTACTATTGAATTTCTCCTTCTCCTCTCGGATTTATGATGTATTCACTTGCTGGTCAAAAGGTCTACATTCGCTTCAAAATTCTGACCTCCTCTTGGGCTGGGATTCCTTTTGAATAAATCCAAGCAAGTAAAGTTGAGGAGAGTGGTTTTGTGTCTACATACGACAACATTTTCCAAAGTCATTTCTTCACACCACTGATACTACCAAAGCTCATTAGTTCAAGAATCTAGGAGGATTGGCTGCAAAGCAAACCTTAAACACAGCTTGAACAGATCATTTATATCCTTGCACTGCTTGGTTTACATTGTGAATTTAAAATTGCGAAATCAAACGACATCCGATTGATTCTCAGCTCTCATTCAATGTGCATGTAGATTCTCAAAATGCTTCTTGTTCTCGAATCGTCTTGTTCATCGCAACGGACCATTTGACAAAGATGGATGGTCACACCACTGCACAGTATCTTGTAGTTGTTGGTTGTGTTAGAAAATTCATTTGAGAAAGACTGTTCATGCGTTGGCCTTATTTTGCAATAAATCGAACAGATTTACTTGTAAATCCGTTTGACAAACGCTCTATTCCTTTCACCGCATTCTCCGGAACGATCACTACAGAAGTTAATCTCAAATGCCTTAAACTAGAAAAAGTTTCAATCTGCTGCTCCAGAGCTGCAACTGGCTAATTGAATAAGCGATAGAATTCGGCACCAGACAATATTAGCTAATTTTTCGATATTAGAACATACATGGAACTTATTTTTTTCTCACATGGTTTTCTAGAGAATGAACGTGGTATTTTACATTTCAACAGCTGTGGACATATCTACGCCGCTGTGAGACAATAGATGTCGACGAAGTCAACCTTTTCTTCAATGTTATAAAAGAATCTGCGTCCAACGTCAGTTAAGGCGTAATGCTATGAGAGAAAACTAGGCTAGCTGCAGTTGTCATTCCGGCTCCGACGACTGCCAATGACAGCGCGATCATGCTACATGCGATACCGACCTCCACCACAGCCATACTAAAAGCGATCACAAGCGTCTGTGGCTATGCCAAACGCCATCACGGCCGCCGCCGGCATCAACTGCGCAAGAGCACAAAGCCGCTAAACCACTGTGATCTTATTTTTGTCGTCCGTCATCTTGTTATTTGTCGTTTTTACAATGCTTTCTGTAGATAAACGGTTAATTATCCAAATTTGAGGCACGGGCCGTTGAAAACTCCTGTCGTGGTCGCCATTTCGCTGAGGTAGAGTTTTAAGAATTCCATGTTAATCGCTAGTCGATATAGCTAACTAGTTTGCTGCTTGCAAAATTTCTGTGGTTTGCAAGGAACTTTTAAAAAATGCTTCAGCTGCTCCTTTTTATTGCACCACGTTTTCCGCAGATTCACTAGCAATCTTCTTAAAATGAAGTGTTCGCTGACATATAATTTGTTGTTCTAAAGCTTGTTACTTTCTTAATTTTGTTGTAAGCAATAATGAAAAAGTAAATAACTTCTAAAGATTTAGCGAACCTCAAAAAACTCATTCTTCGTAAGAATGAGACCTCCATTTTGTGTCCAGGCTGTCGCATAGGATTCTTGAACAGATATCTTTCTGGAAAACAAATCCTCGAAGGTGAATTTCTGATAGTTCGGACGACCCCGACGGATGTGCAAGTGGGTAGCAGTACTATTGATGGCATTCTCACCATAGGACATCCGCAGAATCGCTTTATCTTCGTCTAGATTAGCTGCAAAAACAGTTTCACATCATATCTTGCTCTCCTTTGGCAGTATGACCATGTGAGTGCCTCTACAGGCAAATTTTTTAGTAGATAATACTTCCTTATGGACCATATCTATTTAATTTAAGAAAAAAACTTGACTGTTTTTGAATCTGACTCTCATATCTTACTTCTAGAATGTATATTTTCCCAATTTATGATAATCGCCTACAATTTTTATCGCACATTGATCTTCATGTGTGGAAACATACCCCACATTATTGAAGAATGTATACTTTACATTCGAATTAGATACAGCATAATCTGATGATTGCTCAAACCTCGGCAGAGTACTACGAAAATTCTTTAACATTTTGAAATCCATTTCTATTAACCTGCCACTTAATAACAGTTTCCTTTTCGATTAACTTGGTACCACGTTGTTGATAATAAAGTTTATTCAGTCAACGTTACTGCCAACTAAATGCTCTTGATGCAGACGTACAGTGGCTAATCTGTTTCGCCAAGAACTCGCCAGCCTTACAAGAGATTAAGTATATCATCTAGTTATTTGCAACCCCGTTTTTACCATCAGGAAAAATTACGCAGTTTTGAAAGCTCTTCGGATAATATTCAGTGAAAAACGATAGCTCTAGAACAAGTCTAATGGAAGTCAGGTCCTGTTAATTCTATTTTTTATTGCCAATATAAACGCTGTTCGATGTGGTCAAGTTTCAATAGCACAATAGCAGTGATTATAACACTCCTATGTACTATAAGGCACTAACTTGTCCGTAACTGATTGTATGACCTTCTGCGAAGCCTAAACTGCATGATTTGTCTTATCGGTAGAGACGATGATAACAACATCCGGTACGGTTCTCCCAGGCCTGCACAGGGTGCGAAAAAAGTTGTGATATCTAGGTATGTCGTGGTTTTTTTGATCGAAGCTGGGTTTTGATTTGTTCCCTCCTAATCGGAAAGGACTATTTGTTCAACTTGTTCTAAAATCTGTTTTATTTAATTGTCTGATTTCGGATGTGCTCAAGTTATGGATCGTAGAAATGTCGGAGCTGCACATGATTAGATCTAAAATAATCGACACTGTTAAAAAGGGCTGGTCTCAAACTAGCAAGTGTCTACACAGGCGCAAAACGTTTTCGAGAGATTGGAGGGATTGAGGTGATCTCAAAAAGTCGTCCAGCCACCTTCTTTACTTCGGAAAACATCCATAGAATCCGCTGCCAAATTGAACGGAATTCGGAGCGTTCGGTGGGTAGAATGGCTCGGGAAGCATGGGATCAGTGAGCGGGGCGTCCAAAACATTGTCAAAATATGTTGCGCAGCAATAAGCCTCTCGTGCTCACTTTCTGTACAAAAATATGAAAGAATAGAATAGAAATGAAAGGTTTTGAAAGGCTCGCTAAATGATTTATTTGATCACTGGTGCTCGTTTGTCGAAGGTGGTACTTAAGGATGAGAATAACTACATAGTCGCCAAAATTGACGTCAACTTCTCGAGGAAGATCAGCAGAAGTCTGCAGTAGCACAAACAACAGGTCACAGTCATTTTCCGACGTCTGTGATGGCCTAGGCCGGCATTTGTGTGACTGGAAATACGCAGTTGCCTTCATTAACAGAAACGTCAAAATCAACGCTAGGCAGCAAGTTTTACAGGGCGTAATGGAGCCCTGGACTACTCAACATTTTGGCGCCAGCGGATTTACGCCTCAACAGGACTAGGCTCCTGCGCATTTGGCCCGCTGAACGACTGTCATCTGTCAGGAGCACTTTCCAGGCCTTCGGAGCAAGGACATTTAGCCGTCAAACTCCTCGGATCTCAATACAATGAATTACTCCGCGTGGTCAATACTGGAGGAAAAAATTCTCTGGTACTCGCGTAGGCGCGGTCAAAACGGCTGACACACGCATGGGACGAAATTACCGTGGAAACGTGTGCGAGCATTGTTGGAAATTTTCACACGCGACTTCATAAATGTATAGAGTTCAAAGGAGGCAATTTTAAGAATTCATTGTAAACTTTCTTGTTTATTGTTACAATTGTTCACCTAATAAACGTTTATAATTATAACAAATATTTCTTCAGTTGAATGAATTCATTAATTTATGCAGTATGTAAAGAATTTGATAACATATTTTGAGCCTTTCATAGAGTCTGTTATGGCACTTGTACTATGCAAGACACGTGCTGCCGCATTACAGCCTCGTCAGTTGCATGGTGCTCTCCGGTTCCGGTAGCATGCAAGATGCTCCAATTGAGGCACGACAGAAAGCAAAAACATAACAGACGATTTGATGCAAAAGTCGCTATCCTCGCACAGGGATCTGAAACTTCAGTGCAAAAACTCTTAAGCTTTTTTGGATAAGTGCAAAAAAGTTATAGATGAACCACAAAGCTCAGTGTCTCGTTATCACGCGTGACCTCTCACCACGCCGGAGGCTAATTGCCTGAGTTGAGCAAGGATATTCTTACCTTATTCAGAACCCCGTACCCTTTGTCTCCAATAAATATTTGGGAGACTTGAAAACAGCAAAACCTTGAGTGTTCCAGAAAGAACCTTTTTGCTTTGGAACAAAATTTGTTTACCACTTTTAGATTCAATTTTAATTTTGGGTGGCTAGAGCATCTGTCTGAGTGAATGGCGTGTCAGTTGACCTTTCCAAATTATAAGGAAGGCGATATCGTCGAAAGGTCAACCATTGATTTGATTTAGCAATCTACTACACTACTGCATCGATAATTTACTGCATCAGTTGAGTACAGTTTTCTGTATTGAATCGTGTTTTAAAAAAATCTTACCGTTAAGAACTTCGCTTCTGCTCATTATTAAAAATTTTGAACTTATAATTCTTTTCTTAGCTCAAAACTCTAAAAAATTTCGTTTGAAATCAAGCACAAATTTCCGAAGAATCATTAGATATGATTTATTGAGTAAGGTAAGGCGCCGAATGAAACATGCACATACGTTCTTGAACAAGAAGTACCGCAACGGACACAATCACGAGAACTATGATCGCCACGGAGAATACTGCGATCAGTAGTCGAACGAACTTGCGCGAAGAGTGAGTGGTGGGAGTGCTCTGAAAATAAAATTACAAATTTGCGCAAGCAAATACCACAGATTTATCTTCAATAGAAAAATCTATTCTCTATAGGCAGGTATTACTTCAATATTAGCTTGAAAACTGCACATGCGTGAGTTAATTTTTCTTCAAACGTCCGCCACATTTGCGCACGCGTCCTGAAAATCGTAAAACACTACTCAGAAGGGACTATCTGTATAGACACTGTTACTGTGCGGTTGGAGGCAATAGTGATAGCCAGGTCTGACGAAACATGGGTAAGCAATGAAGATCGGATTGGCCGCCTACAAAAAAGACACAAAGCAGCATTCTCACGAATTACTGCTATTTTTTCTCATTGCGCAAACTCGTAAATGGTAAACATACCTACTTAAATATGACAATGAATTGAATTGTTTCATAGACAGTGAGTCATAGTGGTCAATTTGAGAATCCTACACCAGTCGTCCGATCACAGCATACAGCACAAGTGGCCGTTGGCGCAACCGGCAACTACTTACCGCACCAGATGTCCGCTTTGAGGGGGTTAACTATTCACAGCATAAAGATGGATAGAAGGAAAAAAGTATTTCCCACAGTAGCTCTCCACTTGTGTTGGTGCACTGTTCATAGGCTAACCCAAACAAAAATGCTAGAAAGCATCACTCACACAACAGTGTCGTTCGACTATGACTGTCACTCGAACTCAGCTGCAGCTTCTATCCCTCTTAACTCTCAATTTATCTCTACTACAAAAGCTTGCTCCCCATGACCTTTACATGTTTAGTTCAGGGGCCTGCTCTGCATTACTCATATGCTGTTTATTTCTGATATTTCTAACTAATGATAAAATATCAGTTACCTAAGTTCTGTGTAAGTCTATCTACATCGTTTCTTGTTACTGTCGTATTACAAGTATGTATACCGGTTTAACTACCCAAGTTTGAGATTGCCCTTTACGGCGATAAATATTGTTCGTTAACCCCAGATCAACACTGTTTGTCATCAAAGAAATAATAAATGACCCGCGTGGCAGAAATAATCAGTACAATCCAATGACCAACCGGCACACGACGAACACTCACTCGCAGTGGGCACGACAACCTAACTATCACAGTCAATTTGTGAAAAAAACTAAATTCATCAAACGCACTCCACTGAAAACCGATATGCTTCTGTTTCTTTTGAAAAAAAAATTCCTTTGAAACAGAGAGAAAGCTTACACAGCCACTCAATATCATTCCCCACACCGAATAAAAGTCAATCTCATAGTGCAGGTACCTCTCCTAAGTCGTTCATACGCCATATTGGAAATGAATACGAAATAAGGACGTGAGTGGCTATCTATAGATACAAGTGTGACAAAAACTATCAATGGTTTAGAGTGGCCGAAAATTGATGGGAGATTCAAACTTTTATTGTCAAACTAGCATATATCAGCCACATCCTTGTTAACCCACTACTTTATTTATGGTAGTTGAATAAAATTTTTAACATTTGAAGGTGATTCAATACAGAAAACAGCTTGAAATTTAGCTTTTTCGTACGGGATTACCAAGATGCTTGAAGAAAGGATAATTGATAAGCAAGAGGTCTATTGGCATAATACATAAGGTAGAGTTCGTAGTTCACTTCGCTCAATCTTTGCATCGTCGATAATTTGACATGTGGCAGCGCATTATCATGGCAAAGGATTCTTTCCTATTCTGCTAACCGATTACCGAGCACATGGGTTGAATTTGTGGTTCACCTTATCGGCTTTTCTAACGTCCTTCTCTACCGTAACCGTTTCACCCGTTCAGAAAGCTTCGTTTGCCCAAACCACTTGTGAAAGCTAACAACTATCTGCTCCGAAAAGACGTAGTGGAGGCTTGACTCCATGACACAAAGGGATCAAGTTACATGTTTTGTTCGTATTTCAGCATTCCTTTCGTATATTGCTATAATAGCATAAATAGAACGAAATTACAAATCGTACATTTTCCAAACAACCTAGTATGAGCCACTTAGCCTTGTATTAGCTATGACAGTGTTGAAAGAGAAAGGAAAGAACTCTAGGTGTTGATGACCCCTTTGATGACATGTCGCGCATTCGGCTCCACTAAGCTTCAAGGGGGAAGAAGGATTGATAGTGTTGTGAGTAAGAATGCACCAATGATTCCGTGTGCATTCTAAGGCACGTCTAACTATTGCATTGTGCACACTCTGAAGACAAACGTATGTATGATAATGAAGCTATTCACTTACCAATTTATCCATACCGGTGAAATCGAGCACTCATAATGTTATCAAATAAAATGAGGAAAGTTTCCTTTTTTTCGCAAACAATAATTGTATTGTAGCCTGAAACGACTGCTTCACGTGGTAGTGAAATTATTACCAACCGGAATATGCGCAAAGAACGCACGAGGGTAACAACGGCAATAAAAGAGTCAGTAATACTAGTATACCTATGAGGATTGAAAATTTAATGATTTTGTTTCTCAATACAATGTAATGTGAAATAATTTAATCCTTTTGGGACAGCACATATTCACAAAGATGCATGTTTCTTAGAGGTCTTTTTCGCTAGGAAAAACTTCTTCCATATACTTTTACTAACAAAATCGAAACCAATTCGATCGAATCCTTGAATTTGAGCGATTTCAATGACGTGTTTGGTCTATAAGAAGCCTTTTTCACTACGTTATGGCATAGATCCTCATAAGCTTGGACCGAGCAATATACACAAAATTCAATAGCCAAAACTAATAAAAATTGCTCAACAACACTTTTTTTTTAGAGTATCCGCATCAACTTTAGCACATTTTACCATCTCTCAGACAAGAAATCAATACTGCTTTGTGGCGGATTTTCTGAGCTTTTCCTTGATACCATGTCCATATGCCGCATCATGGGCCGCTCAACGAAGCCTCTACCGCAATTTACTGCTTCGCATGTACGAATTGGGACGCAATGTACAGACCGCCTTCGAAAACATCAACCGTGCAAAGGCGTCCAGACAAACAGACAAACAGCGTTTCGCTTCTTTGATAAGTATCGCGCCGGTAACACTTATTTCAAGGATCACTAGGCTTTTGATGGTCTTTCAAAGCTCAGATCTCGCAATTTTTGATACTTAGGCTGTTTTCAGAAACGTTTTCATTGAATGCTGCAGGAGGGAGAAGAAGATTACATTTCACACTTTCATACAAAGAGTTACATATGCACGGAAAGCATATGGATATGTGAATAGCCGTAGACTATTGTAGCACAAAACTCAGGATTTTTCTCAAAACCAAGGAAGAAACTCTGTAATAAAAATCGCGCGTTCCTTATGAACTGCGCAGTGTGATCGACCAAGTACCGTTCCGAAAGAGTCAAAACGTGGGAAAGAAACAGAGATTTATTTACACTGCTGAAATTCCATGCGTTTATTCCTTAGAGTGTGTATTTTACATACCATTTATAAGAATAATGCACGTTTTGATTTTACTGCAGTAATGAAGGATGAAGTAATCGGATGTGGTGAATCCTTGAGGGTTGAGCAATGTATTCAAATTCAATAATCTTTGCAGAATAAATTAAATGCATATTTAATTCAAAAAATGGCTTGCGCAAGCCGATCGGCGTGTTAAGTCAGTGTTTCTTCATCTTTCGGGACAAGTATCGTATCAGTTTATTGATCAGATAAGAATTGACTTGAACAGGTGAAAATGTGAAATAGAAGTAGAGCCCCAGGTGTGTGTGCGTATATATATTTATATATATATATATATATCACAAGACCTCTAATTACAGCCAAACCCGAGCGCATAACTCATATTGATACTTAGACAGACATGGAACATAGAAGTTTTCTAAACCTAAAGAAAGGGAGGATTTTTCTACTAACTAATGCATACTCATTGTGGCTAAAAACATTGCAATTCTCCAAAATCTCCCTCTCCTAATAATTTTCAAATGAAGTGGTGAAGGAAGTGAACACTCACAATTATGGCTCCATGGAGTCAGACTTATATTCAAGTTCTTCAATAGCTCAGCCAAACAAGTAGTAGCTATAGTAATATGTTAGCGAGAAGATGAAAGAGTGTCGGCCTTCCGTATCCAATTTTATTAGTGCTGGGTGTAATGATTCAATGTATTCCTGTAATGCAGAAATTTTTGAATTGGTCCATCGTTCAAGCAAGCCATTTTCTCGCCTGTTAGCAAAAGGGTACCCAACTTACTGGGAGAATAGAGTGCTGAGTCAGTACACCAGGAGAGCACATTACGACGTTATATAAACCACATCTGCATTGTGTCACATTCCTTAATGGAATCGTGTGCCCGGTGAATGCGCAGAAATTGATGGACCGAACGTCTCATTCAATATCTTTTATCTGCATCTGCTACGAATTGTGTCGGAAGTTACACCAAAAGTCTGGCCACCCCAAAATTTGATATTAGATGCCGGAATTGATTCCAGGACGTGTCGGACCATAGCTCACATGTGGCGAAAGGAAACTTTTGCGCTAGAAGCATTGTAAAGAACAAAAAATGAGTAATCTCCGCCAATTGTGGAGATTATTCATAGCCATATAAGTCCATCAAAAGATGTCTCGAAAGTAAACATCAATAAAGCGAAAAGAAGTACAGGAAGCCCTAATATGTTGGAAGGGTTTCGACAATCTCATTGAACTAGCAAAGCATCTGTTATGCGATTCGAATTGAAAAAAAGCTGATCGAGTTTAACAGATCTTCATGGCAAACATATTTTACAACTCCTTGGTTTTATTGCTTTGGAACACAGATAACACTTCCGTTTATTGAAAATGTATGCTTTGTAAGGCGACGTAAGCTGTGACAGTGAAGTTTCAATAATGTTTTATCACAACGATCTCATTATATGTAAGGTCAATTAGTGAATTTGATTATCGTATCCTATGAAGGATGATATAACGTATCGTTGGAGAAGAGATAGCGATATGATTAGTAGTAGAGATCATCAGAAATCAGGAGGTAACCTGGTTTGTCCTCTACTTCAACGCTCTCTTGCAATCAAATGAGAACGCCTTAACCCGGGCCATCTTCATAATTGCAAGGATCTTCGACTTGACAACATTCACGACATTCACGAAGAAGAAGCGAATTTCTCGAGCAGTAGCCGAAATAGCGTGCGAAATTCTGAAGACCTTTGTGGACGGTGAATGCTTGGAAACGACTCAAATGTAAGAACTGCATAGCAAAATGCGATGATGGGTCGTGTAATAAGGAAGAACCATTTTATTGCCGTTGAGTGACGTTCTGAGCCGCCGTTTGAAAAAGAAGAAATAAGTTCTTCAAGTATTAGATTCATGAACATAAATAGGAATAATGCCATGTGCCAGATAGATCCTAATATCGATGACAGCATTTTTCGCATTCATGAACATAAATAGGAAATTGTGCCATGTGCCAAATAGATCCTAATATCGATGACAGCATTTTTCGCTTTATAAAAAAAAAACTTTGATGTATGAAAGATGAGAAACGCAGACGCACCGGAGTAATTTAAGTCGTGAAAGAACGATAACACGACGTTTTATGAGAAGAAACCAGGGGATACACATTGCAAGAAACAGCTGAAACAAGGTTTGGAGATGGTCTCGCCGAAAGAAACGATGTTTGTACTGAATCTTCCCACGAAACTGCTCTAAACATTTCAATTAGAAGAACAGATCTGCTGCCTTAGTGCTTAACAGCATGATGCCTGCATAAATAATTAAATGTTCGTGGAAATTGCTTCTCATTCTTGAGCACTCATCAATCAAATTAACACCTAGATCTTTCAAGTAATATTGGGTTGTCTCGTAGTTCCTTTCGCATTATTATTTTACCTAGTTTTTTTTCGGTTTCAAACTGAACTAGCATATTACAGTCCGCTGCGCTATCTCGCCATTTAAATGAAATTAGCTGCCGTCAAATGAATGTACTCATGAACACCTCATGCACTGAGTGACTACAACCGCGCTGCACGCGTGACCATCTACAAAAGTTCTCTCGCGACGGCAAATTCAAGACTTTGTAGTATTTTTTTTTCAATGCATTTCGCATTGTTATGATGTTTTCTATATAACGTAGAGAATTGAGTGGTGAGCAAAAACGCGGCCTCAGGCGGGAATCGAACCCACGTTTCATCCTATCCGGGGACGCGTGCTCTACCACTACACCACTGAGGCACATTTGGCCGACCACTGATTCTTCAACATCTCAATGTTAGCTATCAGCCACCAACCTTTGACAGGCTTGTTCTGGTATGCGATTTGCTATAAACACAGTTGAGCTGACAGCTATTATGATTACTAATACTCGTCATTAATAGTATTTTTTTGAAGTGGTGTCGTGGTAGAGCACGCGTCCCCGCATAGGATGAAACGTGGGTTCGATTCCCGCCTGAGGCCGCGTTTTTGCTCATCACTCAATTCTAAGACTTTGTCATGTCAATTACCACTGGAGATGACTACTACGGGAACAACACACGCTACGGCTACTGCTGCATTGCAGCCCAGACACACCATGTGAAGCAAAGCTTAAGCTCCATTTCCGGAAGTCATCTGGCACTTCTCCTATATCCAGACCCATTTTACCAATCCATTGCAAAAATCCAATTTTCCCCTCTCTAACGTTCTCATATTAATCGATAGCTCAGATTTTGAAAGTTTGAATGATGCCTATTTTTTCAATGGCCATTGTACGCGCTGCAGCAGTAATAATGAAATTTTATTTGAACCTCTCGCTGGACAGATCTTTTCTTTCAGATTTTCAATAACCATTTGACAGCACAAACTCAGCGATCTGGGTGGTATGCTTGGTTCTTGAAAAGGACATCTTATTGCGTTGTTGCAACCAAATGACAGCGTCCACTTCTTGCCAACTGGGTGTAGGGGTTGCTCAGCCTCGATCGCGCAGCGCAAGGTGTGTCAGCCGCGTAGGGAGTGCAATTTCAATTTCAGTGTTTCGGCGCAACAAGAAAGTCTTTTTAAGAAACCAACTATAGACCAAAATTTTTGAGATTTGAGCTATCTTATGATAAGTGAGTATTGAAAAGAAGCTCTGTCGAACAAGGAAATGTTTGAGTGCGAAGCATAATTTTATTCTTATTTAATAAAAAAATGGTTAAGATCTTTGAAATTAAGGCTATTCAATGCTTATTAAGAGCGCGATGATCTAAAGCTACTGTTGCTAAATCCAGTCACATACCGTGCAAAGTATGCGAGCGTATGTGAAATGCACTCTTCATTTCAATGTTGCAGTGCAACAAGTAACTTTTTTGAAAAAACCGATATCGAAACTGTCGAGATTGATCTTTCGAGTGGCTACTGAATATTCGAACGAAATCTTAGCTCACAGAAAATGCTTGAGTGCGAGGTGAGAATTTTTTTTACTGTTACAGCGCAATATAAAATCCATTAAGAAAATAAAGTACACAGCCAAAATTCTGGAGATTGAGTTATCGAGTGTTCAATCACCTTTTTAAAAAAGCAAAAATTCGTTTGTTAGAAGGGGCTTAAGATGGATGCGGATAGGTGGAAACTACCGATTATTCTTCGATTTTCTGAGACTGGCAGGGCATGTTGCATTAGAAGATGCTCGGCAACAAGCAGACATGATATCAACGTTAACGGGAAACAACTCCGAAGATTAGCTGTAGCATTGCGAGAGAAGCAACCGAAACGATCAGTGTCACCCTTCTCCAAATCAACTCTCTGCTTCACACTGAAAGACTGACCAGCCATTATCTACCGTATAGCTCAGATATTATCATAATGGTGATTATGTCGATTACTTCAATGCTTCAGATAAATAACAACTGAATTAACAAAAGTGTCGAAAAGAGAAAAGATTACGGAACAATCCAAAATAATCAGGGATGCACAAATTTCTTCACTAATTTGACATTTGACAGTGAAAGAAGGTACACCTATGTAGTGGAATTCTGAGTGCAGTTAAAAGATTGATGCCCAAAAAATCAACTATTCGCCAATTATCCAGCATCAGAAATGACTTTTATCGGCTGACTGCCGCACATTGTTCTGATTTGAATAAGCCCGACAGAAAGAACTGTGAAAGTTTTCATCAATTTCAACCATCCCTTCAACGTCTATGCGTGCGTGTACCTTTATAGATAATTTTCAATATGTCAAAGGTACGAGATTTGAACGTTGATGGCTTCTAACATTGTTCATCTAACAAGAATAATAGTTTGGGAAAAAGTTTTGAGAAAATTCTTGCAAAACATTTAATTATGCACCTATTACACACGAAAAAAGACAAAACGAAAGACAAAGTACTCCCCTTCAACTTCACTCAACTGTACTCTCCAACTGCGTCTTCGCCCCAAGCCAGAACGCGTTCACTGGCCACCGTTGCATTTGAACCCAACACCCATTCGTGCATCATTAACAACCTAACTTGCTCGATTGTTAACCCCGTCTTGAAATAAGTAGAGAAATTATATACCAATCAACGCAGGAGAAGACGGGCTTTCAAATAAGGCCAAAGACACAAACAATGGCAGACGGCCGAAAAAGTTACAAGCATTTCCTTTAAACTTTTCCCAAAATACTATCATGAACAAAACATTCTACCTCATTAGGTTACTTACAGGGGAAAGAAAAGGGACCGAGAAAAACTGTGATCGTTAAGAAATTGCAGTGAATAAGCTGTTAAGATAATGCAAACCAATTACTAGATGAAATTTCGTTATGGCCTGCAGTATTTAGCTAGCAAATCTATTGTAGGTCTCTCATAGAAAATTGATTTTGCATTTTCTCAGGCAAAGACTGAGCGATCTTAATCATTATTAATCTATCTCAAATACTATTAACCCAGTCCATAATCAGTAACACTCATTGAAATTTCTAGAGATTTATGTTCAGCATCAAAAAACTTCATGATACATGTAAAACTTCAGTTTTTGTGCATTGGATAAATCGGCTTTTGTAGGAGAATGTAGTAATTTAGTTATCCAACTGCCGAATCACGTCTTAAATCCTTAGATCCCCTGAATCCTGTCCAATGATATCTATCAAAATCGTTTTCAAATTACACCAATATTGAATTCTGCTCTATAAATCTAAAAATATGCCAAAAAATTTTGAACGCTAGTGTGTTTAGCGATTTAGTCAAAGGGATGTAAGATGATCAAGATAAGTTTGCCGTAGTACCAAGAGACCGAAGCGAGTATTGAACGACACTGGATGATTGATAGAGAAAATAGATAGTGGGAGATTGTTTTCAGGAAATTCGACGACGAACAAATGTCTTCATTTGTTGTTGTTTGCTGAAACAAAGCTATCTCACTAGTGTGACCGATGACAGTGAAGGAAGATGTCAACTGTTTGTTATGGTCACCACGATAATTAACCACACCTTGCAAATTTATGAGCTTGCGACTCCCGACTGAGCTTTCTTATTCAGAACAGTGTGACTCAATCAAGATCCCAATAATTGAAGAATCATGGCATACTTTAACCCATCATCATTTAGCGCAAACCGTAGTCAGTTGTTTGAATTGGGAGTATTTATGGCCCATGGAACAAGACCTAGTGAACTGATCGGGTATACCTGAAGCTGATGAACCAACAGATGAGTTATCTGAAATTTAACAATATGCTGTGCAATGCACGAATGAATACGAGTTGTTTATTTAGAACTTTCTCAAGTGAGAATGTATTCAAATAGGATAATTGGGAAATGAGATATGCTATGTCAGGAGCTATGCTGCTCCATTTATTATCTTCTGTTGTATTCCAGCGAGGAAAAATGATATAACTCATGCTATTCGTATTGGAAAAAATGGATAAGCCTCAAATTCAAGCATTATATCAGATAAAGCTATTATACTTCTGAAACTTTACAAATCGAGAGGTTGTGAGCTGCGTCTTTTGTTCAGATGAAGTCCTGTTCTAATATACAGTAATATGACATTATATGAACATATCGAATATTTTAAAGTCTGCAGAAAGATGGGGATTAGGCTAAAATGTGCTTTTAGAGAAGTGATGTCTCACAGGTTTTCATAAGAGAACTTAGAGAAACTCAAGAGTGGTCTGAAACTCGGATATGAACACATCGACTGAGGCAGCTCACGTTGATCAATTCAAATATTTGAAAAGACTAGTTATGATTGTTGAGACGTTAGCACCTAATCGACGGGCGACTACCGTCAGTGTAAAGCAGCTAAGAATTGCCAAAACTGTGATGGCGCTCTACTTCTAGTTGGGGCAAGGATGTGTGGTATGGTATCCTTAAAATTCGCAGCCACATTAGCTCACATTTTCGCTTATTTGCTATTCGACTCAAAAATAAGCCAGTATTATTGCCAAAGGTCTCTGCAGCCGTTTTCTCACGAAGAGCACGAAGACGATCGCCGTTCTAAGCACAATCTAACCACCTATACTAAAAGTATTCCATAAATTGCACTTAAATAGTTCAAAAACACGACCAGGTTTATCCTAGCACGCCTAGGCTTGACGTAAATCTCTAAAGATATGAGAAAAAGTAATTTCAATCAGTATCAAGCAACAGTGGATTTTTAAAGGAGTGTATACAAAGGTCGTGGTACAGTGCGTAGTATCACTGAGTAATCTATAAGTTCATGAAAAGCCTTAGTTTTCAGCATTTTTTCGAGAAAAACACTAGTGCAAACATCTTTTCGCCAAATTTCCACAGAGAAAAGTGAAAAAGAAGAAAATCGAAGCGTTGAATCTGTTTTAGAAAATAGCTGTGAATTTATACTGAGCTGATTGTGAAACATGACTTGTTTAATTTCAATTGGCTCACTTGTTAATGTTTCGATTTTTCTCAAAGCCCTTACGCTAAATTTGAACAAGAGAAAGTTGATAAAAACTGGACTATGCTTTCTTTGATACTGAATCTGTACAAGCGAATACGGAAATTTAGTATAAACTGAATGAAATTAAGCATCTTTATGGAAAGCGAAGACGAGAACGGCGCTTAGGTTGACGCTGGCGAGGTTACGGTCCCACTGATGGACGGATTAGCTCGATCAACGATTATTTTTCGTTATTTACAACATTCATCATTAGCCTCATCAACAGATAGGGTTCTACTACGCCAGTCCGAGTGTTCGACCAGCGTCATTATGGAACACAATAACAAAATTTGTATGGGACGCTCCTCCACCAACGATTATGATTTTCATTAAAAATGGAAATAGATGTAGGAACTGACACACTGAAATTCATAGGCCATTTTTGTTAAAGCTGCCATCAAATGGGAGACCAGAAATTCTAAGCCTTTAGCACTTATTTTTTTCAATTCTTCATTCATAATTTACTCTTGCCTAGTAAGTTGCATTGAGAAGTTATTTTTAAGCTCTTTATGCTATACTCACTACCCTAAAACTGCTTCCTAATCGAGTTGTCTTGCAAGTCTACTGCGAACTTTGTAATACGATCAACTGATAAATCTTAACTCATTTAATTATACCCAATATGTGGAATACTGTGCCAATAACGATTACTTCAGCCGGGATTCGAACCCAGATCTCACTCTTTCCGGGAGCGTACGCTAACCGTTGCACTACCGACGCTGGCTTTGCACAGCACTCTTATTTACGCTATAACGCGTTGTCTGCCAACAGCCAACCGTCGACGCGTTATAGCGTAAATAAGAGTGCTGTGCGAAGCGAGCGTCGGTAGTGCAACGGTTAGCATACGCTCCCGGAAAGAGTGAGATCTGGGTTCGAATCCGGCTGACGCAATCGTATTTGCACAGTACTCCACATATTGGGTATACTATGAGATCATACCACTGCAAGTGGCAGTCAAAATAGAAAGAATTTAGATTCATTTAATTATACTTTGTCATTGAGCAGAGTAGAGCTTTTTGCGAAGAAATGGCGGAATGTGTTTTAGGGTAAAATACAAGCGCTCACTACAGAAATCTTTATAAAGATAATGAATCTTAAATTACATGTAATTTTCTTGCTGCTGCAAAATGTTTGTAGGACATGTGAATAGATAATGAGACAGTAGTAATCATAGCTGGACAGAAATTGAAACACGAGGCGATGAAGATCTCTGTAGATAGTCATCTTTGAACTTGATGAAACAGCATGATCAAGGTTGACAACAGGTTTAGAAAACTACACCACTTCCTCTTCTTATTTCGCTAATTCCTCATTTAACAAGAATTCTATGCGAAGTTTTGCCGCAAGCACTTGTAAACAGATACAAGAAAAGGATGAGCTCTCACATACTACTATAGCATAGAAATGGCTATGGACTATCTATTGGGTAATAAAGTAACAATTAACTATCTATTAAATTCTTACCTCTTTGTAATAAACCAATTTTCCTGTGGAATAATGTTGATATAATTACTTTTGTGGAACTCAGAAAACTGTAGAGTACTCAGCATTTTAATTCAATAATGTTGAATGCGCTTAGCTGAATATGTGCATCAATGCTACACTGTGACAAAAGGTTCAAAAGCTTTTCCTTTGCAGTGCAAAACTCGTTAATGATTGCTATTGAAACCCTCGACTAACCATAAAAACTTGCATGCGAGACATGATATTCTACTAAACATACAAGTAGAGCATTCTAGTATACTTTGAACAATGACCTATTGATGCCAAACAGATTATGGAAAACTTTGAGTAGTAACTCTCTCCTAATCTCTTATATATTCCTACTTGGATATTAAATCAATTCAATAGTGACTTTGCCACTGATATATTTTAGCGATGTGTTGTAGAATCTGCATAGTTTTTTTATTCTACTTATGTTACAGTGAACGCAGAACGTTCACGTTCAATTTTCGCTTCGCTTTCATCCAGCTGGCAAAATTCTGCATTGCGAATTCTAATAAAAATGATGCGATCACGGCATATTTTTTTGCAACAAATAAAATCCAGCTCCCAGTTAATTGTTTACCAGGTCAAAGACGGCAATGCCCAAAGTAATCCATTAGTGACTAACGGCAATATTGAATTTGATATTTAATCATCAAGCAGGCTATATGCTGCAGCTAATCTGCATTTAGAATATTTTCTAACGATTCTCTGTGCTCAAACACCACTGCAGTCATCTTCAGTCAGTTGGAAGTTTTCGGATTACTTTGCCGTTTTTTGTAAATGCTTCCAAAAGTGCTCCTACTGACTGCGTTTACTACAGAACTAGAAAACGGTTTACACCAAAACAAATCTTACAAGCAACAAAGAAGAACGATGAAGAACAGTTTCCTCACAGAGACGGCTTTCGTGGTGTTTGAGAGTTGTGAGGGCAAATTAACGCGCACGAGATGGTGAACCATTTGCTCAATCCTCCAATGGCTTTTATATGTATTGAGCAAGCCCCAGATATAAGAGAACTAGGTACTTTTCCGCTAGACGGCACGGGGTGAGAATACATTCCTTCCGCTGGACAAGAAGTTTTCATAAGAGCGTTAGTGATCATTCGAAAGCTTAAATTTCTTTTAAGCGCGGTACATGGTCATTTTCGGAAAGGACTTCATTATAAAAAGGATAAAGGATGAAGCTCTCACGTTGATCAACTCGTAAGGGATGCGCCATGCATTCATCTTCATTTTTAACTTCGTTTGAAGTGATTGGAGGCATATCTGGCTTTTGCAATGTCTCGCGGTGGCCTTCCTTTAAACCGAGTCAGTGCTGCTTATCTTTTTTTTTGCGATTTGTGATTTTTGCCATTCATTTACTAGCTGCTTTTCTGCTTCGAAAAAAGCTTCAGATCAAACGTATGACTTTGATACTAAAAGATTTTACCCACACGTCGATGCTCTTTTCGTGCTCTCAGCGAAGTATTAAATGAATTGTGTGGCCAATGTAAAACATAATTTCATCTTGGATCTGACACCTTTATACAAAGGTGTTTCAAAAAATCGGTCGTGTGCCGCACTTACCAGAGATTAAGCTTTGGAATGTTTACTAACAGTTCCATGAAAAGCTCTTGTCCAACGAAAGTTGTTTCTTCATCTGCACCGTCCAACGGAATACAACAGAGAAGTGTTATGGCAGGATAATTTGAAAAGCAGTGACAAGTGTAAATGAAACAATGAAGGACTAGGCGTTTTTTATATGCGAATGATATTTCCATGATTAAAGGAGAAGATAGCTATGAACTCAGGAAACTCATAAAATCGACTCTATGCTTCACTATAAGAAATTCCATATTACTCTCAAACTATTTGAAGTTTCAATGACATCTAATTATACTTTCAACTCAAATTGCAAATGATAACCAACTTCAGTGCGAACTGTACACATGTTGGTTTTTTAACTGAATGGACTATTTGCTCTCGTGTCAGAGGGGAAATTGTACGGGCCAGCACAGTTCTTGCCTGACTAATGTTTTATTGGATTAGAGATTTTTCCCAATAGCACAGATAAGCTATGCTAGAGTATTCACACGTCCAAACTAAAACAGTGGCCGAGAATCAGAACATAGTTTTCTACCCCTTAACTCTTGAAGTATCAGTGTTGACTAACTCAAGCGAGAGCTCTAATGTGTAATACTGAGCAATAAACTTAGCTGAGTCACCTACAGTAACCGTACTTCATGCTAAGAAATGCAGTTCAACACCTGAAAACATCTTCCGGCTGTGATGAGACAGTCATAAATGTTGAGTGGTTATCATAATTTGACAACAGCTAGAATATCATATCTCTCGATTCGAGTGTTTTCTTAAGGACCACAGCTCAAATTTCAATATGCCTGATAATCTGTCATGGTGAGCCGCGGCATGTCAGGCGACTCCTTACATGATTCATCAGTGCGGTCATCATTGAAATGTTTGAGCTGCTGAGTGGGTCCTTAAGGAAAACAACACTCGAAACTTCGACGAGAGTATTGATTACATTCTAGCTTGTTGTCACATTATGATATACGCCACATCAACCATTTATGACTGATCTCATCCACAGGCCGTGCAGTGATTTTTCAGGTTGTTGATAACTGCATTTTCTTAGCCATGAAAGTGCGGTTACTAGTTAGGCGTGGAGCTCCAGGTTTCCTAATGAGTTTAGGGTCTGCTCGAGTATATTGACACAGTAGAGCTCTCGCTTGAGTTAGTCAGCAACGTACTCGGGGAGGGAGAGGCTTGCGATAGTTAAAGTAGGTGAAACAACTTATAGTTCTTGAATTCCTTCGGCACACTGGTTTTAGTTTGGACGAGGTTAATACTCTCTCGAATCGGGGGCATCGCTTACTCTGGTTGCTAGTGTTGGTGTATAAAATCTTCTCATCCAAACTAACAAACATTAGTCAGGGTCAAGAACTAGTGCTGGCCCCGTACAATGTTCCCCTCTGACACGAGAGCAAAATTGGTCCAAGGTTCAGTTAACAACCAACCCATGGGTACGAGTTCGCTACTGAAGTTGGTTATCATTTGCAATTGTGAAGTGTTGACAGTATATTTAGATGTCAATTGAAACTTCAAGATAGTTTGGAGAGGTAAATATGGATATTTCTTGGATAAGTGAAGCATAGACGGCGATTTTATGAACGTTTTTTCTTGTTCCTGAGTCGGAGTAGCTATGTCGTTCTGGCCTTTGAATCCTGGAAATAATCAATTCGCGGGGATGATAAAAAAACGCGCTAGTCACTTGGCATATTGTTTGTCAATTTAGAGGGCGAGAGAACAGAACTTGTCACTGCTACTTTCAAAATTAGGTCAGCTCGTCCATAACACTTCTCTGTTGTTGTATTCCGCTTTGGACGGTGCACGTCATGAAGAACAGAAAACAACTTTCGTTCGGACAGAGAGCTTTTCATGGAAACTGAGTTGAGTAGAGCCAGGGGGGGGATGATCCACAGCTTAATCCGTCTGGTTAAGGTGCGGCACAACGGACCGAGTTATTTTGAACTACACCTTTTGGAATAAAGGTGTCAGAGCCCAAGATACGAGGAATTATGTCGCTCTGTACATTTGGCCACACAATTCATTTAATACTTCGCGCTGAGAGCACGAAAAGAGCATCGACGCGTGGGTAAAATCGTTTGTAGTATCAATGTCATATCGTTGTGACTCTCGAAAGCTTTTTTTCGACAGCAGACAAAAGTCAGCTAGGTAGACATCCCACTTTGAAATCGGCAGATACCCATATCGATCACAATCGCAAAAAAGAACTAGGATAAGACAGCAACTGACCTCGGTTTAAGAGGAAGGGCCACACGCGGAGAGGACACTATCGGCAGCACAAGCCCAGTGAGTGCACGCGCCAAAATACACTACCTCACGACGGAAGTGAATAAAAAGTATGCAACATGCATATGCATCGGAGACGACAGTCTCCCTCACTTACCGAGTGTGTAATCTTCAACGTGAGAGCTTCAATCCCTTTATTCGCTGTTTATAGATCTGAAGTCCGTGTCTACCGCAAACAATGGACCATGTGTCGTCAGCCCGCACTTGCTTAAAACAGAGAATTTAAGCCTGTTCGATTAGGATCCACAGTAAACCGCCTCCTTAGATTGTGAAAACTTCTTGTCTCCAGACGGGACAGGGAATGTAGGGGGGGGGGGGGTCGCGAATCCCACGCACTGCCGTGCCGTACTACACCGGATACAAGCTACCTTTGTGTCTCGTTATTATCATGGGGCATTGTCTCAAATACATATAAAAGACGCCATTGGAGGATTAGAGCCAATGGTTCACCATCTCGTGGCGCTGGATAATTATGCACCGGGTCTCGGCGAAAATACACGAACTCTTCAAACATCCTACGAAAGCCGGTCTACGTGGGGATGGAAACTGTGTTCTTCATTCGCATGCGTTATCTTACTTTGTGGGCTTTGGTAAGATTTTGAATCATTTGGTTGGTTGCTAATAGACGAAACCGTTGTTGTCCTAGCTCCTGGTAGGTAGAACGGCCTAGTGCAATCATATAGGTGAGGGAGGGGGGAAAAAAAAACACTATCTTGGGAAGCATTTACAAAAAACAGGTGTCACAAGATTACAGTCCCAGACCAACTTCTCCGAACTGACTGCATAGACGATGGACCTGCGGGAGTTTTTTGTGTGATGAGCGGTAGCAGAGCAGTCGTTAGAATGAAATTATTCGATTAAATTGCAGCATGATGCGGGCCAGCCTATAATTGTGCACTGCTTAGATGATTTAAATTTGATGTCGAAATTATACAACTAATGATGCCGTTAGTCACTAGATGGAAGTTACTGTTGGGCATTGTGCCCGCGGTCTTTTAGCGGACAAAGAGTGGCTAAGAGTGTATACTGTAAACAATTAACAGCTGGGAGAGCTGAGGGATGTTTATTTGGTTGGGCCAGCGAAAAAAATGATGACCGATGAATCAGGCTAGTTCAATTTTTTTTAATTTAAAGCTGAATAGGCTTTTAAATGTCTGGCCCCATGCCGTAACTGATTTTGGGCCCTTTAAGGGTTGTATAGCTGGGATTTGAAGACGAAGCGAGAAAAAATGTGGGAAACGTGTCCGTTTCTTCGCGTGTTCACGCAGATGTTAGACAATTAAGTTAGAATAAGGGAAAGTAACATATTGCCAGCATGCGTACACACACTACGAGTCGTCTAATAACATATATACTAGGTGGCTAATAGTTCCCTATTTAATTTATTGTTACGAGTAAATTAGTTCCAAGTCTGGAATATGATGTATGAGATTCGTTTTAATATTTGACGTAGACGTCAGACGGGTGGGGGTAAAGAGTGGGGAGTAGTTTGCTCAAAGTTGTCCATAATCGGTTTTTGCGCATCAAGTGTCATTGTTCAAAGTATACTAGAATGCTCTACTTGTTATGCTAGTCGAGAATATCATGTCTCGCATGCAAAGTTTTTATGGGTAGTCGAGGGTGTTCAATAGCAATCATTAACGAGTTTTGCACTGCAAAGGAACAAGCTTTTGACACCTTTTGTCACCGTGTAGCATTTGCACATATTCAGCTAAGCGCATTCAACATTATTGCAATTAAAATGCTGAGTACTTACAGTTTTCTGAGTTCCACAAAAGTAATTATATCAACATTATTCACACAGGAAATTTGGTTTATTACAAAGAGGTAAAATTTAATAGATAGTTAATTGTTACTAATTATTACCCAATAGATAGTCCATAGCCGATTTCTATGCTATAGTAGTATTGAGAGCGCTTCCTTTTCTGTATCTGTTTTACAAGTGCTTGCGACGCAAAAACTTTCGCAATAGAATGTCTTGTTTAAAGATGAGGAATTAGACGCAAATAGAAGAGGAAGTGGTGTATGTTTTCTAGAACCTGTTTGTCAACCTTGATCATGGCTGTTTGAGTACATCAAAGTTCAAAGATGACTGATCTACAAGAGATCTTCATCGACCTCGTGTTTTCTCATTTCGTGCCGAAGCTATGATTACTACTGTCTCATTATCTATTCACATGTCATACCAAACATTTTGCGCAGCAAGAAAATTACATGTAATTTTAAGATTCATTATCTTTATAAAGATTTCTGTAGTAGCGCTTGTATTTTACACCTAAAACACATTCCGCCATTTCTTCGCAAAAAGGCTCTACTCTGCTCAATGACAAAGTATAATTAAATGAGTCTGAAATTCTTTCTATTTTGAACTGCCACTTGCAGTGAGTATGATCTTATATGTCATACGCCAATATGTTGGAGTAACTGTGCAAATACGATTGCGATGCAGCCGGGATTCAAACCCAGATCTCACTCTTTCCGGGAGCGTATATGCTAACCGTTGCACTACCGAACGACGCTCGCTTCGCACGAGCACTCTTATTTACGCTATAACTGGCGTCGACGGTTGGCTGTTGGCAGAAACGCGTTATAGCGTAAATAAGAGTGCTGTGTGCAAAGCCAGCGTCGGTAGTGCAACGGTAGCGTACGCTCCCGGAAAGAGTGAGATCTGGGTTCGAATCCCGGCTGAAGTAAACCGTTATTGCACAGTATTCCAACATATTGGGGTATGATTTAAATGAGTTAAGATTTATCAGTTGTATCGTATTACAAAGTTTCGGCAGTAGGACTTGCAAGAACAACTCGATTAGGAACGCAGTTTTAGGTAGTGAGTATAGCATAAGAGCTTAAAAAAATAACTTCTCAATGCAACTTACTAGGCAGGAGTAAATTATGAATGAAGAATTGAAAAAAATAAGTGCTACAAGGCTTAGAATTTCTGGTCCTCACTCCATTTGATGCAGCAGCTTTAACAAAAATGGCCTATGAATTTCAGGTGTGTCAGTTCCTACATCTTATGATTTCCATTTTTAATGAAAATCATAATCGTTGGTGGAGGAGCGTCCCATATACCAAATTTTGTTATTGTGGTTCCATAATGAACTGCTGGTGTCGAACACTCGGACTGAGCGTAGTAGAAACCCTATCTTGTGAGTGCAGCCTAATGAATGTAATGTGTGTAGATAATACGACGAAAAATAAGCGGTTGTATCGAGCTAACCCGTCCATTCATGTGGAACCGTATTAACATAAACAAACCTCGCCTGCACTATGCAGACGTCAAACCTAAGAGCTGCCGCTTCGCTGTCGTCGCTTTCACATACAGCTGCTTAAAGTTTCATTCAGTTTATACTCTAATCTCCTGATCGATTTCTACAGATTCAGGTTCAAAGAAACATACGTCCGTTTGTATCAACTGTCTCTTGCCTGGCACTATCTTAATAGAACGTTAAGAGGCTGTGTGAGAACAATCGAACACAATTAACAAGGTGAGGCACACAGTGAAATTATGCACAGCAAGTCCATGTTTCACAATCAGCTCAGTATATAAGTCACAGTCTATTTTCTCTAAACCGATTTCAACTAGCGCTTGCGATTTTCTTCTTTTCCCCCACTATGTCTCCTTGTGGAGAATTTGGCGAAAAAGCCATGTTTTGCCGCATTAGTGTTTTTTCTCTAGAAAAAATAGCATGAAAAACCGTAAGGCTTACTTTATGTCAATGATGAGCTTATAGCAGTTATTCGCACAGTGATACTACGCACTGTACCACGACCTTGTATACACTCCTTTTAAAAATCCACTGTTGCTTGATACTGATTGAAATTACTTTTTCTCATCAATCTTTAGAGATTTACGTCAAGCCTAGAGCGTGCTAGGATAAACCTGGTCGTGTTTTTGAACTAGTTTAAGTGCAATTTATGGAATACTTTTAGTCTAGGTGGTTAGATTGTGCTTAGAACGGCGATCGTCTTCGTTGCTCTTCGTGAAGAAACGGCTGCAGAGACCCTTTGGCAAATAATGACTGGCTTTCTTTTT
Organism: Parelaphostrongylus tenuis; assembly: GCA_019055375.1. Classification (NCBI taxonomy): domain Eukaryota; kingdom Metazoa; phylum Nematoda; class Chromadorea; order Rhabditida; family Metastrongylidae; genus Parelaphostrongylus; species Parelaphostrongylus tenuis. The sequence goes on from JAHQIW010003080.1 coordinate 71,921, forward strand.
TGTGATCGAATAGCAAATAAGCGAAATGTGAGCTAATGTGGCTGCGGGTAATTTTAAGGATACCGATACCACACATCCTTGCCCCAACTAGAGTAGAGCGCCATCACAGTTTTTGGTCAATTGCTTAGCTCGGTTTACACTGACGGTAGTCGCCCGTCGATTAGTGCTAATGTCTCAACAATCATAACTAGTCTTTTCAAATATTTGAATTGATCACGTGAGCTGCCTCAGTCGATGTGTTCATATCCGAGTTTCAGACCACTCTTGAGTTTCTCTAAGTTTCTCTTATGAAAACCTGTGAGACATCACTTCTCTAAAAGCACATTTTAGCCTAATCCCCATCTTTATGCAGACTTTAAAATATTCGATATGTTCATATAATGTCATATTACTGTTATATTAAGACAGGGCTTCATCTGAACAAAAGACGCAGCTCACAACCCTCTCGATTTGTAAAGTTTCAGAAGTATAATAGCTTTATCTGATATATTGCTTGAATTTGAGGCTTATCCATTTTTTCCAATACGAATGCATGAGTTTATATCATTTTTCCTCGCTTGGAATACAACAGAAGATAATAAATGGAGCAGCATAGCTCCTGACATAGCATATCTCATTTCCCAATTATCCTATTTGAAAACATTTCTCACTTGAGAAAGTTTTTCTAAATAAACCAACTCGTATTCATTTCGTGCATTGCACAGCATATTGTTAAATTTGAGATAACTCATCTGTTGGTTCATCAGCTTCAGGTATACCCGATCAGTTCACTAGGTCCTTGTTCCATGGCCAAAAACTACTCTCCATTCCGGACAACTGACTACGGTTTGGGCTAAATGATGATGGGTTAAAGTATGCCATGATTCTTCAATTATTGGGATTTTGATTGAGTCACCACTGTTCTGAATAAGAAAGCTCAGTCGGGAGTCGCAAGCTCATAAATTTGCAGGGTTGTGGTTATATTTATCGTGGTGACCATAACAAACAGTTGACATCTTCCTTCACTGTCATCGGGTCACACTAGTGGATAGCTTTGTTTTCAAGCAAACAACACAACTAAGACAAATTTTGTTCGTCGTCGTGAATTTCCCTGATAAACGAATCTCCCCCTATCTATTTTCTCTATCAATCATCCAGTGTCCGTTCAATACTCTGCTGCGGTCTCTTGGTACTACGGCAAACTTACTTTGTGATAATCTTACCCCTTTGACTAAATTGCTAAACACACTAGTGTTCAAAATTTTTTTGGCATATTTTCAGATTTATAGAGCAGAATTCAATACTTGGTGTAATTTGAAAACGATTTTGATAGATATCATTGCGACGGATTCAGGGGATCTAAGGATTTAAGACGTGATTCGACAGTTGGATAACTAAATTACTACATTCTCCTACAAAAGCCGATTTATCCAATGCACAAAAACTGAAGTTTTACATGTATCATAAAGTTTTTTGATGCTTAACATAAATCTCTAGAAATTTCCATGAGTGTATGACTGATTATGGGACTGGGTTAATATGTATTTGAGATAGGCATCAATAATGATTAAGATCGCTCAGTCTTCGCCTGAGAAAATGCAAATCAATTTTCTATGAGAGACCCTACAATAGATTTGCTAGCTAAATACTGCAGGGATAACAAAATTTCATCTAGTAATTGGTTTGCATTATCTTAACAGCTTATTCACTGTAGATTTCTTAACGATCACAGTTTTTTTCTCGGTCCCCTTTTCTTCCCCCCTGTAAGTACCTAATGAGGTAGATGTTTTGTTCATGATAGTATTTTGGGAAAAGTTTTAAGGAAATGCTTGTAACTTTTTTGGCCGTCTGCCATTGTTTGTGTCTTTGGCCTTATTGAAAGCCCGTCTTCTCCTGCGTTGATTGGTATATGATTTCCCTACTTATTTCAAGACGGGTTAACCAATCGAGCAAATTAGGTTGTTAATGATGCACGAATGGGTGTTGGGTTCAAATGCAACGGTGGCCAGTGAACGCATCAATCTGGCTTGGGGCGAAGACGCAGTTGGAGAGGTACAGTTGAGTGAAGTTGAAGGGGAATACTTTGTCTTTCGTTTTGTCTTTTTTCAGTGTGTAATGGTGCATAATTAAATGTTTTGCAAGAATTTTCTCAAAACTTTTTCCCAAACTTTATTCTTGTTACATGAACAATGTTAGAAGCCATTAACGTTCAAATCTCGTACCTTTGACATCTATTTTATGAAATTATCTATAAAGGTACACGCAGCATAGACGTTGAAGGGATGTTGAAACTGATGAAACATTTTCACAGTCTTTCTGTCGGGCTATTCAAATCAGAACATTGTGCGGCAGTCAGCCGATAAAAGTCATTTCTGATGCTGGATAATTGGCGAAAAGGTTGATTTTTTGGGCATCAATCTTTTACTGCACTCAGAATTCCACTACATAGGTGTACCTTCTTTCACTGTCAAATGTCAAATTAGTGAAGAAATTTGTGCATCCCTGATTATTTTGGATTGTTCCGTAATCTTTTTCTCTTTTCGACACTTTTGTTAATTCAGTTGTTATTTATCTGAAGCATTGAAGTAATCGACAATACATCACCATTATGATAATATCTGTAGCTATACCGTGAGATAATGGCTGGTTCACGTCTTTCAGTGTGAAGCAGAGAGTTGATTTGGAGAAGGGTGACACTGATCGTTTTCGGTTGCTTCTCTCGCAATGCTACAGCTAATCTTCGGAGTTGTTTCCCGTTAACGTGTGATATCATGTCTGCTTGTTGCCGAGCATCTTCTAATGCAACATGCCCTGCCAGTCTCAGAAAATCGAAAATAATCGGTAGTTTCCACCTATCCGCATCCATCTTAAGCCCCTTCTAACAAACGAATTTTTGCTTTTTTAAAGGAGGTGATTGAACACTCGATAACTCAATCTCCAGAATTTTGGCTGTGTACTTTATTTTCTTAATGGATTTTATATTGCGCTGTAACAGTAAAAAAATTCTCACCTCGCACTCAAGCATTTTCTGTGAGCTAAGATTTCGTTCGAATATTCAGTAGCCACTCGAAAGATCAATCTCGACCAGTTTCGATATCGGTTTTTTCAAAAAAGTTACTTGTTGCACTGCAACATTGAAATGAAGAGTGCATTTCACATACGCTCGCATACTTTGCACGGTATGTGACTGGATTAGCAAACAGTAGCTTTAGATCATCGCGCTCTATAAGCATTGAATAGCCTTAATTTCAAAGATCTTAACCATTTTTTTATTAATAAGAATAAAATTATGCTTCGCACTCAACATTTCCTTGTTCGACAGAGCTTCTTTTCAATACTCACTTATCATAAGATAGCTCAAATCTCAAAAATTTTGGTCTATAGTTGGTTTTCTTAAAAGACTTTCTGTTGCGCCGAAACACTGAAATTGAAATTGCACTCCCATACGCGGCTGACACACCTTGCGCTGCGCGATCGAGGCTGAGCAACCCTACACCCAGTTGGCAAGAAGTCGGACGCTGTCATTTGGTTGCAACAAGCAATAAGATGTCCTTTTTCAAGAACCAAGCATACCACCCAGATCGCTGAGTTTGTGCTGTCAAATGGTTATTGAAAATCTGAAAGAAAAGATCTGTCCAGCGAGAGGTTCAAATAAAATTTCATTATTACTGCTGCAGCGCGTACAATGGCCAATTGAAAAAATAGGCATCATTTCAAACTTTCAAAATCTGAGCTATCGATTAATATGAGAACGGTAGAGAGGGAAAATTGGATTTTTGCAATGGATTGGTAAAATGGTCTGGATATAGGAGAAGTGCCAGATGACTTCCGGAAAGGAGCTTAAGCTTTGCTTCACATGGTGTGTCTGGCTGCAATGCAGCAGTAGCCGTAGCGTGTGTTGTTCCCGTAGTAGTCATCTCCAGTGGTAATTGACATGACAAAGTCTTAGAATTGAGTGATGAGCAAAAAACGCGGCCTCAGGCGGGAATCGAACCCACGTTTCATCCTATGCGGGGACGCGTGCTCTACCACGACACCACTTCAAAAAAATACTATTAATGACGAGTATTAGTAATCATAATAGCTGTCAGCTCAACTGTGTTTATAGAAATCGCATACCAGAACAAGCCTGTCAAAGGTTGGTGGCTGATAGCTAACATTGAGATGTTGAAGAATCAGTGGTCGGCCAAATGTGCCTCAGTGGTGTAGTGGTAGAGCACGCGTCCCCGGATAGGATGAAACGTGGGTTCGATTCCCGCCTGAGGCCGCGTTTTTGCTCACCACTCAATTCTCTACGTTATATAGAAAACATCATAACAATGCGAAATGCATTGAAAAAAAAATACTACAAAGTCTTGAATTTGCCGTCGCGAGAGAACTTTTGTAGATGGTCACGCGTGCAGCGCGGTTGTAGTCACTCAGTGCATGAGGTGTTCATGAGTACATTCATTTGACGGCAGCTAATTTCATTTAAATGGCGAGATAGCGCAGCGGACTGTAATATGCTAGTTCAGTTTGAAACCGAAAAAAAACTAGGTAAAATAATAATGCGAAAGGAACTACGAGACAACCCAATATTACTTGAAAGATCTAGGTGTTAATTTGATTGATGAGTGCTCAAGAATGAGAAGCAATTTCCACGAACATTTAATTATTTATGCAGGCATCATGCTGTTAAGCACTAAGGCAGCAGATCTGTTCTTCTAATTGAAAATGTTTAGAGCAGTTTCGTGGGAAGATTCAGTACAAACATCGTTTCTTTCGGCACGAGACCATCTCCAAACCTTGTTTCAGCTGTTTCTTGCAATGTGTATCCCCTGGTTTCTTCTCATAAAACGTCGTGTTATCGTTCTTTCACGACTTAAATTATTCCCGGTGCGTCTGCGTTTCTCATCTTTCATACATCAAAGTTTTTTTTTTATAAAGCGAAAAAATGCTGTCATCGATATTAGGATCTATTTGGCACATGGCACAATTTCCTATTTATGTTCATGAATGCGAAAATGCTGTCATCGATATTAGGATCTATCTGGCACATGGCATTATTCCTATTTATGTTCATGAATCTAAATACTTGAAGAACTTATTTCTTCTTTTTCAAACGGCGGCTCAGAACGTCACTCAACGGCAATAAAATGGTTCTTCCTTATTACACGACCCATCATCGCATTTTGCTATGCAGTTCTTACATTTGAGTCGTTTCCAAGCATTCACCGTCCACAAAGGTCTTCAGAATTTCGCACGCTATTTCGGCTACTGCTCGAGAAATTCGCTTCTTCTTCGTGAATGTCCGTGAATGTTGTCAAGTCGAAGATCCTTGCAATTATGAAGATGGCCCGGGTTAAGGCGTTCTCATTTCGATTGCAAGAGAGCGTTGAAGTAGAGGACAAACCAGGTTACCTCCTGATTTCTGATGATCTCTACTACTAATCATATCGCTATCTCTTCTCCAACGATACGTTATATCATCCTTCATAGGATACGATAATCAAATTCACTAATTGACCTTACATATAATGAGATCGTTGTGATAAAACCATTATTGAAACTTCACTGTCACAGCTTACGTCGCCTTACAAAGCATACATTTTCAATAAACGGAAGTGTTATCTGTGTTCCAAAGCAATAAAACCAAGGAGTTGTAAAATATGTTTGCCATGAAGATCTGTTAAACTCGATCAGCTTTTTTCAATTCGAATCGCATAACAGATGCTTTGCTAGTTCAATGAGATTGTCGAAACCCTTCCAACCTATTAGGGCTTCCTGTACTTCTTTTCGCTTTATTGATGGTTTACTTTCGAGACATCTTTTGATGGACTTATATGGCTATGAATAATCTCCACAATTGGCGGAGATTACTCATTTTTTGTTCTTTACAATGCTTCTAGCGCAAAAGTTTCCTTTCGCCACATGTGAGCTATGGTCCGACACGTCCTGGAATCAATTCCGGCATCTAATATCAAATTTTGGGGTGGCCAGACTTTTGGTGTAACTTCCGACACAATTCGTAGCAGATGCAGATAAAAGATATTGAATGAGACGTTCGGTCCATCAATTTCTGCGCATTCACCGGGCACACGATTCCATTAAGGAATGGACACAATGCAGATGTGGTTTATATAACGTCGTAATGTTGCTCTCTGGTGTACTGACTCAGCACTCCTATTCTCCCAGCTAAGTGCGGTACGCACTTTTGCTAACA
>JAHQIW010003081.1:0-31086 GCA_019055375.1 Parelaphostrongylus tenuis
ATACTGACTCATATGACGGGTGATTACAAGGCATTCCCTCCAACAGTTCCTAGTTGGATTGGTCGTAACAATCCAAAACGGTTTTGAAGTCTTTCTCGGTGATGTAAAATGTTGATGCGCAAGGATGGTGACTTCTGTGTCGAAATTCGCTCTTTCAGCGTATCTTTTGCATGATTGGAGCGGTGTTTGATTAGGTGTTATTTGTGAGCTAAATGTTCTTTGATGCGGACTCAGCGTGGCCCACCCGTTTCACCAATATACTTTTCTCCACAAGCTTTGCAAGATATGAGCTAATGTACCTACGCTCTTGCAAACACCCTCTCTACCGTTAAGGCATATTTCCCTTCGATCCGTTGTACAGAGACGATTGTATAGGCGGTTACTAATTGGTTGCTGCCTTAGAGTATTCGGTAGTGATTCAATAATCATTACCGATTTCTCTAAACGTGGTCTTTCAAAGCAACGTTTTATGGTTGTACTTATTTCATTTAGAGAGAAAGAGACGATGAACATAACTCTGATTTCTTCGGATCCGCATAGTGATTAAAAAGACTGTATTACGAACCTTCGCGCTCGGGAAGGGGGGGTGACCGAATGGTTGTGATGCTAGTCGCGAGGCCGAGCTCTTTCGCAGTACTCACCGACAGTTGACAGTGACCGACTTATGGAACGCCACAGCCAGGCTATCCTCGAGATTGCAAGGAGGCGTGCTCAACAAGTATTGTACAGTGTTTAAGAGGAAGACAAAAAAACGATTTGAATGGTGTGATCCGTGCAGCGAAAAAAGTCAAAGTGTAAGAATACGGATCAAATAAGTAATGAGATAAAATAACATTAGAAGGGTTGGTAAATTTGGAATTTTGGACGAGTAATGAAACTAGCAGACAATCCTGTGCTTTGCGGTACACCCATATCCGCTACCTTAGCTGACTCACGGACTCACAGTGATAATCGTAAATGTGTGACAACATAAACAACGTCACAAATTACATGTATCTAAAAGGCTAAAGTTGGAAAATATCCTGCTCGCACTGCCTTTTAAAGAGGCTTATTCATTGTTATCAAAATCGTATAGGACAATACGAGCGTGCGTGAGTGTTCAAATGCAAGTGTATATATGTATTTATTCGTGAAGAAAATTATCGTTAAGCACAAAGTCCAGGGCAAAGTTTCTGCTTGTATTTCAGCTGGTACTGAGAGTATTCACAAAAGCCGAATTTTACCAACAGAGTACACCTAAACGACATTTTGCTTACGACAGAGTATTAATGTATTCACCTAATTGGACATACAGGATACGGTCTTTGCAATCCTCTTTAGGCTTTTGTGTTGGCTGAGGTGTTGTTGAAGACGACGATTGTGGTGTTGTGCGACGTGTCTTCTTAGACGACGGCTGTGGACGAGATGTTTTCTCAGATGTTGATTTAGACGTTGCCGAACCATAGGAAGCTGTAGCATTTCAAGTTTTCATCAACGATTTTGTAAGCATTTCAAACATGTACCATAAGCAAAAATACCAAAAATTATTGTAAGCAATACCAATTCGGTAGCGCAATACGGTGTTAGCTTGATAGACTCTGCTCCACGTAATTATAGGGACGATGTTGTGCGTGGACACTAAAGTCGTTCCAGCGTATTTAGGAGAGCAGAATCTAAACAGTGTTCGAAGTTTGTGTTATAAAAGTCGAAACTCATTGGCGTTTACCTATAACCAGTGTGGCGTTTGTCTGCCAAAGTTTTAATTTCAACACCAGCGAAGATGCATCCATCAACGCCCAAATTTACAGTGTAGTCGTCTAATATCACTTCAATTGTTGAGCCAGGAGGCCCCTTGAACAGAACACCTTTCTCTCAGAATATCACCGTTAATTTAGTCTTTGAACAATATAAGCCAAACTTGGATCCAATAGTGACACATGTAAAATTCGTCATTGTCGCCATCAGGTTGGTAATCCCATCGGCCTACGGTGTCGTTGAGCGTTTCGTATGAATCCGTCGCTGTCAGGATCTTACCGCACCCATATGGCTGAAAGAAATTGCATTAGATTATTTTTACTTAAAAAAGTAAGTGATTTTAAGGCAATATGCTTCAAATTTTCTACTCTTTCATTGCACAGTCTTCCACCATATCCACTGGGACAGCTGCATCTCGAACAGTCTCTTGGATGAGGGAACCCACCGTTCTCGCACTTTGCTGACGACCCCGCAGCGCATTTGTCTAGAATGACTAATAATTGTTGTCTAAAATTTAAAAAAAAATTACTGTGTAATAGCAAAAACGCTGGTCTTTTACATTTCAAAACGAAGGTCTCCTTACCTAGGCATTTATAGTGCAAATTGACCATAAGTTTTTCGTAAAACGAAAGAAAATGTGACCCAAGGGTTGGCAAAAATAAGACGTCGCGTGGTATCATGAACGGCTGACCATTGGCTGAGGAACTGAAATTTGAATCGTTATAAATTGTTAGTTACTACCAAACTAATGTGAATTTTGCTAACCTGGTTGCTCCGTAATGCATTACAGTTCCGTAGTCGTAGGTTATGTTATAATTGTAGTTAGTATTTTCGGTTTGTCTGACGAATTGACTCGCCCAGCCCGACTAAAATTATGTGAATGCAATTTTACAATGTTTTGTGTACCCTAATCTACCTGGATATTGTTCTCATAGAGAGTGATGAATTGATCACGATCGTGCCTTGACTGAGTATGGAAGAGACCCAAGGCGTGACCGATCTCGTGCACAGCGATTCCAATCTAAGCGATGTGAATATTTCATAATATTACGAGTTATCCTGGTCTTCTCATATCCACTCCAAACTTCAAAGCCCAACAAAAAAATTCTGAATGCAATTGTTTAGAGAGTGTTTGTCGAACATACATGTTCGCATCCAGCTCCAAGCGATAGCAGTTGCTGTCCTCCAATTCTTCCTATATGTGACCAACATCCCACGCTTTCCACAACCATCACTCTATCTCCTTCGGGTTTCGCTATAATTTCGCTTATTGAGTAATAAATGAGCCTCAAGACCGACTGTCTATTAACCTCGGCATGCTTCAATATAATTCCTGATTTTCTTCTTCAAGCAAAACACGAGGTGTTTCATTAAACTTTATAAAGTTTAATGTAACACCTCGTGTTTTGCTTAAAGGAGTAAATCAGGAATTATAATAAATGTGCATTAAAAAATCCAATAATTATTCGATTCTACTTTCTTCTCACCTGAGCGGCTCTCGCCGAAGTTAATACAGGTCTCCGTGCCCCATATTGTGACAGCTTTTTGGAAAATCCTTCTTACTGTGGCAGCTGAACTACGATGTAAAAGCTGTTTGAATGGCGTTTATATCACTACTTTGAATAAATAGAGCATTTAGAGGCATACATGAGTTCCAAAATGCGTAAGTCATTCCGTTAGACCAAATAGTTTTCGGATAGTTTTCGTCAACGAATGCTTGCCGTTTTCTTCGATTGCCTCCGTTATCTTCGATGTCTTCCATAATCTCATCAGCTTGCTTTCTGAAAACCAACTCGGACATTACTCAACAAAACTCTCGGTTATGGGGGCTCTGGAATTAGGCGAACTTGGTCAGCATGATATCTCCTTGGTACAACGCAATATCGACTTTGCTATTTCTGTTGACTTCTTCGATTGTATCACCCAAGGGTTTTATGTGAGCCTGTTCCATGTCGGCATATTTCTAAAGTCACAGACTCATTAAATCACCAGCATCGATCACTAAACTTAAAAGTTCACCTTTATCGCTTCTACTACATCGGCATTTAACTCATCAGATGTACCAAAATCTTCTTTAATTTCTTCCTCCATGCTGTGCAATTTTTCGAGAAAATGCATCGTATCACCCGCACTTGGGTCCTATGGAAAGTGAATGATTAGAAAGAAAGATCATTTCAACTACCATTACTCCAACATATGCTCTGATTGAGTAACAATACTTACATTTTTGAGTAACTCGCTTCCTTCCTTTAGCTTTTCTTCGAAGTTCTTTTCGCTGTTCACGAGGGCGATAAGACATCCAAACAGTAGTATCCTCATACTGAAAAATCAAATACTATTGAGATAAAAATAAAGAAGATTTTTAGCAAGCCTATACGAGAAGTGAAAACTGAATATCCCATTGATTCATCTCATTTTTATACATACTCAATCGTTTACTTAACCAACAAAATATTTTGAATTCTATGCGGCACTAAAACAGTGGATTTTGCCCATTGTTCGATGTCTCCATTTAAAAGTCTACTCATAATATTTGAATGAACTTTCTATGTCTTGATAAATAAACAACTTTCTCTTCAATTCTCGTTACTTCAAAGACCGATCCTCTTGTTGGATTTGCCTGCTTTAACATTGTTCATCAGTGTTGGTCATAAATTTGGCTGAGGAATTAGCTAATAATATAGAACACTCTTGTATACCACTAGCACTTTAGCAGTTGAACAGTTTTCCTACTTCTTCATCGTTCTTTGGTGCAATTTCGTGAGAATGGTTGTTCTGTCGTATATTTTTCCTGCTTGTGGGAGGATATGTGCAGCATTATGGAATCTTCTTTGTATATGTTCTATACGGCCTAAATTTAAAGTATTGTAGTGTACTCCACAGCGAACTTTTCTAGTCGATGATTTCAAGCCGATGGGCGAACATTCCCTGGCTATATTTTGTCGCTTCGTTACTTCTGTAAAAAAATGTACGTATCTATAGATTCATGTGTAGGTGCGTGTACAAAGCCACAGGCTGTACCTTGCACTTTCAATCAAATAGACAGCTGTTAAGTGCCTCAAAAGTACATAGAAAGAGTTTAGGATCGTATTCAATACAGAGAGATCCACACTAGAACTAAATGAGCGACTGCAATGTGACCTCCTGGAAAAACCTATAGTTTGCTTCAAATTTTGCGATTTATTGCTGGTGAAACCTGGGGTTATAGTGATGAATCTCTATATTCGTGTTGAGGGTATAGTGCATGCAAAGTGTTATATTTTCTAGTTATACGATGAATCTTTTTACGATAAAGGCGACAGAGGAAGCGGTTATGGTGGCGGTTGTCGCAGCTCTAAATCGTGACTGTTCGAAAAGTCACTAATTTCTTGTTACAGCGCTGTCAAATCGTATTCAGATGCATTAATAATGATTGTTCTGGCGAAGTCCACTTCAATGAACAATTTTCAAAATCTGTGTGCATGCTACTGTCTGGTAGTCGTCAGTAGTCAGGAAGACAAGCATTGGACGATCTCATAGAACATTAGCTCTCGCCACAGTATGATTTCACATAGTTGACGGCTCATGAGTCTTTTGGCAGTGGTTCATGTATGTATTGTATAGGATTCTCCGGTGGTCAGAAACTATCGTGCCAAACCGTTTTGGTGATCAATTACAATTATATGTGATTCTACGTCTGTCGTGGGTGAAAATGTGCTTGTGCGCAACCTATAACCACTTCACGTTGCCCGCGCGATACTTTTCATCACTTCAGGTGTTTCATCTTTCGCAATCAACTGCATTCAGTGTTGTTTCCATTATAATGTCATTTGACTGTCAGCAAAATATATTCTGTTCTGTGGATTTGTGATCCATCAAGTCAGCTTTATCTAACAATAGTTGCAGTGTTTCTATTTTGCATCTGGGTTTTCGTTTTCTATTCTCGTTATTATCACCATATTTCATTTTCTACGTTCACCGTGTTCACATTTTATTGCAGAATCTCAGTACTTTACTATCCAAATTGTCACCTCAGAATACTGGTCGCGTAGATCTTGCAATTCAAGGATAGACACAGAAAACCGAGCAACCCAACACAAGACAAGATTTTCTTATGAAAAATATTGACATGGTCTACTGAGATGGCCACAGCAAAAAGTCAAGGCATAGAACACTGTTGACAACGGTACTCTCGTCGGATTCGTACCAAGAAGAATTCGTGCACTTATCGAATGCTCAGTGGAAATCACTCCTCACAGTCAAATCTGCACAACCTCACGACGAGCGGAGTCAATTACTGGCATTAATTCTCAGCAAAAGGGATGACATCAGAAGAAATAATCGTCTTTACAGAGGTAATTAACGAATAAGTATAACACTAAGCAAACATTCCCGTTTTTTTGATAAATAGAATTGAGTTTGATAACTTGAAAATTTGTAGAGTGCAATAAATTTCAGTAACAAGAACGACGTTTTGGAGGTTTTGCCTTCAGAGCGTGTACGAGTCTTATTGACATCCAGTTCACACAATCGAACACTTTCTAGTTTTTCGAAACTAGATAAAAGAAAGAATAGAATTTGCAACACAAAGTAACAAGCGTTTTCCATAACACATATCTTTATGTTCTTCGCAAGTCTTCAAATTAGCGGAGACCAGTCTCGCAAAATTGCTTATGATTCACCATTGTACCTTGATGATTGCAAGAAAATCTACCTGAGGTACGTCGCCTCGGGTACGCGTGATTGCAAGACACTTCTTCTTTCCCTTCAATTTTGATTTTTCCAATAATACACTCAAAATCACTCAAATGTCCTTTGCTAAAGCAAACTGGATTTCTAAGTGAGTATCCGACTTCGACTTCAAAATCTTCGCTGTTTTGTTTGACTTGGAGCTTCCCAACTCGATGGTTTTTGACACTGACTCAGTGTGACTGGACCGTCCCGCCATCGCATCCCTTACTAGAAATAAGTATATCTTACTCGGACTCATGCAGTCAGCGTCTTCATCATTTGGGCAGATTACACAAAAACTCAACTTCTAGCATAGAAGGACACAAGTATAATTACGCGACAGCTGTTGCCGAAGATTTTGATATTTGGGGTATTTCAAGCACTACTACCGGCTCAACTAAATCGTCAATTCCTAAGCATCTCTCATAATCGTGTTTATTTTTCCAATAAATGAGAAGTTATACGGTACTGTGCTTCCATTATACCTCTTGTTTGAGAGAATCGTTTCTTTGTAATTTCAAAAAAAAAGAATGTTCAAAGCTCAAGCGAGGTTCGTACGCCAGGGCCACACAACGCTGCTTCGGAAGTCTCGCCCTCCTCGTCAGTGACTCACGCCCGCACCACATTGAGCCCTGCATTGTAGCATCGGGGGGGGAGGCGTATGTGGTGATGGCACAGTGTACAATGACACTGGTCCATCACCACTTCTCAGTCGATGGATCTCGGTTGGTAGAACAAAATTGATCCATTGTATCGAGTGTTTCTAAAATCTCGCAGTAAACATTCAGAAGAATTTCAAAAAAAGGAGGGACACGTATGTGGTGATATCACAATGTACAATGACGCTACTCTATCACCATTTCTCAATCGATGGATTTCGGTTGGTAGACCAAAATCTTTGTAAGTATATTCCAGGAACTGCCCCCGTATTGTCGTTATTGGATACGGGTAATTTTGTTTCATGCTTAAAAATTCGTCCTATTGCCCATTTTCTGTGCTCACAGCGGTGGTTGATCATGACATGTTTCCCGCATCTTTACGGTTAGTGATTGAGGACTGAGAAGAGTGGTAAAAAACCGGCGTATTTGAATTTCGGTACCATTCGATGGTGAACCACTATTGTATTAGTTGGTGTAGATGTATGAACATGTAAGTCTCTTCCTTGAATTTTCTCACGTAAATCTATGTTCTCTACATGACATGTTTATCTTATTGCTCTTTAGCAATGTGATGGTACTATATTTAGTTTGGGAAATTTTTGAAGAACTCTTAAACGGATTGTGCAATAATGCCTAATTGCGATGTTTGGCATAGTTGTTGACGGCTGATTTTTCGCTGGGCAAGTAAGATCTAAGAACGTCAGATTGGCCACTCCCGCAGTTTTCATTTGATTTCGCCTTTTTTCAGTCTTGTCACTGTCTCACTATTGGTTTTCCATGTAGTTTAAGAACATTTTCGCGCTGCTGTTAACCTATGTGTGCTCCATGTCGCGCTGTAATTTTTCCATGTTTTTAGTATGTATAACTGCTGTCAGAGTTTTATAAGAATGCAACGGTCAATCACTTCCAGAAAACGCTATGGTGATTGTTGCACCGTATACCGAAAGCAGAAAGTTCGTTTTCGACTCCTCTGTATAACTTAACTAAAAAGCACCGTGTAACTAACGAGGCTGTAGAGCCGAAATACGGTCTTTCATTGTATAAGCGCCCATAACAGACCTTATAGAAAACTCAAGTTTCATCTCCACATTATGAAGTTGAGCATTTTTTCCCAGAATATCTGCGTTTTTGCGTTTATTCGGAGTTTAAAAAATGCCGATTTTGAGGCTGCGCTGAATTGTGAAAAAATCTACTCTGTTGGTGTGAGTAATCCTGAGAAGCGTCGATATGATAACTGATGGATATGGCTTTTGATTTTTGAAACAATCGCTTGGTACTTCAGAACCTTTTGATAAAGAGTAGTTTAATATATTCTGTGGTCCTGATGATAATCTGATATTTATATACTCTATTGTACTCCGTCTCGAGTGTTGCTACATTATTCATTAAGAGGTAACGTTACTCAGTGCTTGGATTAGTGTCCGTCGCGATCATAGCTCTATAAAATTCGAATATGTTGGGTTTCGATCAAGTGTGTGTTCCATACTCTCTCGAGGGTTATTCTAGTCTTCCCCCCCCCCCCACAAAAAAAATTGAATTTCAAAGACAAGCTTCTCACGTTACAAAGCTTTTTTGATGCTGCGTGGTAATAACGAAGACGCTGCTTTTCTCCTTCATAATAGTTATTCTATTGCATGAACTCCAGAGGAGGTATAATTGCAATATAAAGCGAAAACAAATAGAATTGCTCCTTATTTTACCTCTTCTAGGTGAGCAATGATGTTATGAATACACCCATTGATGCAAAATGATGTGCAAAACTTTCACACATTACAGAAACTATCGAACACTAGTGTAAGGGGTTAGAGCGCGCACTCCCGAATAAGTGAGATCTGGGTTCGAGTCTCGCCTGATGCAAAAGTTTTGTACATAACTCTACATCAAAGGGTATATTTTTAAATTCACTCCTCCCTCGAACGCTGTGAGCTTAGTGATTTTAATCGGTGTCTCATAGGGAACGCAGTTTTCGTTAACCAACTAGAAATTTCTTCGACATTCCGATGAAAACATGTCTTGTTTTATCTACACATCACCAGTTCTTCTGTATACTCACATGCATCTGATGCATGTATAACCTAGCTTGTGCGAATAAAACGATTATCAAGGCTCTAAGTGAGAGTTATGTGAAGACCTAGAGCGACCAAAAAATGGGCGTCAGAAGTGAAACGAAATTCTTTTGGCTGCTGCCGCGCATCATGGACGCCTTTTTAAAAGGCCAAGTACCTGCTGAAATCAACGTTCAGGCTATCAGACCTTTTCTGGAGGATGAGTGGAAAAACTCTGCCCAGCAAAAGGTCTCTAAATACTCGTGTGCACGAACGGATACACGCATACTCAAAGGCCTATTATGCTAAGAATCGTCTGCACCAATGGCTCAGGAATGACGTTCGAAGCTCATCTTACACTAACCACGGGCCACAGTGTTGCAGTTGCCATTTTTCTTCCGTTAAACTTTACCGTTTTCAAACGTGTTTTCGTATCAAACGCTTTCTAGGGTGGGGGTTTAGATGAAAACTGGCAATATGTAATTTGTGCCTCAGTTTTCAGGCAAATGTGCATTGCTTACATTGTTCAAACGACATTTTCAAAATCTTATCAAAAGTCGCAAATTAGTCAATAATATTTAGTGGTATGCGGATCTTTGAACAACATACGAGATTCGAACTCGCGTTTACTCCTTCCGAGGATGCCTGCTAACCATTGCACTACCAACGCTTCTGTACTGCCATTTCCTTATTCAACACAGTTGTACTCTTTCGACAAGTTGGTACAAATATTTCTTCCATTTGATTAAGTATTGAGCTTATCAATTAGACAAGGCGATATTTACTCGATGAGACAAGGAGGCTGGTATTTTTTTGTAGGCAGCGATTTAACCTTGGAAAAGTCACGTGCTTACGCGCCTTTGCGTTTCATTTCCCTAGTGATTCCCTAGTATTCACTTCCAATCTTTTCTCCTTGAACAGACAAGAAGTTATCAATAACGAGATTTATTTGGTATTATCTGTTTAGTGAGCGACTTGCTCTTTTCCAAAAGTCTGCAAAGGTCACATTCATCAGTGATCAACCTAGTCGAACCTTCTACACGATTTCGTTATTAACGCCGATTTTCTTTCATGAAAAATTGCCTTTTTGAAAGACATTGAGACCGTCGAAGAACCGACCTTGAAGAAGACTTTTCATCCATTCATCATTCTGTCAGATCTTCGTAGTTTCTTAATGAATAATTTAGATAATATATGTCTTATTTCAACACACTGGCGTCACATTAATGTGTGAACATAATACTTTTGCACATATGTAAAGAGATCTACATGTTGATGGCAACAAAAATGCTCATCACCGTAAAATATTATTCACCACAAGACTCGTCATCACAATTTTGTACGAATCGCAGCACTTCTGGCATTTGACCCGTTACGTTGCACTGATCCTTCACAGAGATCCTGAGACATTTCACGTGCTGATTCGACATTGCTTAAACTTTTCGTCTTCACGGTGCCACATATTGGTTGTTAGACAGATTTGGTTCATTCTGAATGAGAGGAAACAAATGAAAAACCGATCTCAAACGCTGGAGACTAATTTTTTATAGGAGTCTAGGCAACCATTCGAAAGCTAAGACTTTATGCTACAGTCCCACGTCGTCGTTTTTTCAAAACACCCCTTTCTAACACTTTAACATTCAAGATAAAATCATGTTTCATAAAATCATGTGTTTTTTTTCCTTGTGTCGTTCATATTCCACTAGAAAAATTCCTTCGTTAGAGTGTTACTGCTCAAACTACAGCACAATTTTCAAAGAACTCAAAAATGTTTTGCTTTTTAGAAAGCTCTTTTGATCTTTTGATCTCTTTTGGTCCTTTAATTTAAGCTTGAACCTTGGGCAGAACTCTTACTTTAGACTACTAGTAATCATCTGATAGCGCAATATCTTCTGACTGTAGCAATGAGCTATTTTCTGAAAACACTGCTTAGCAGAGGAAATAAGACTGAGTTTTACATATTCCGCAGGATGTTTGCTGGCTATTCGACAAGGCGACAGCCGGGACAGGAGGCGTGGCAGGGAACGGTGCGAGGCAAGACGATCGACATATTGCTATTCAATTGGGAATTTTTCCTCCACTTTGGAAGAAACTCCGATTAAAACTCCCCAAGATACTACGAAAATTTTTATTACATGCGTGTCAAAAATGGAGACGAAAAGCGAATGTGAAACATAAAGTCGAGCTTTAGACCTTTCGGAACCGTGGACCACCTCCTATGCATCTCCAATCCCCGGCGAAGGCACGCATTGAATGTGTCATTGCATCAACTGAATTGTATTATTGTTGTTATTTTCCTATGTTATGTTGTCGTGTAAATATATTATGTTGCTACAAGTAAGAAAATAACAACAGTATTGCGATCAAAGTAATACAGTAACACATTCAGTGCGCTCCCACGCCGGGGTTAGAAATGCAGAGATGGGTAAGTGTTTCCGTGTAAAAGCTCTTCATTTTGTTAGTTTGTAATGAAACGAAGTTTCCGAACGATTACCTCTTTTCATTGCCGTTTCCATGCAAAGTCTTCGTTTCAGAGAACCTTGAAGCGTTCGTGTGAATCGCTTAATCACTTCTCGACTGACGCCAGGAACTTTTCATGGGTAAAGTGTGTGCTACTTTATCTACTGATTCCATATTTCTCATAAAAAGTTTTTGAGGCTTTTTGTACCACTTCACAGTTCTAAAGTACAGCCTGGTTATCTTGTATGTGCTCGGTGTATGATCCAAAGTACGCTGACGGCGGGTGGGTTTCTCATTTTGTTTTCCTTTCTTCTTCCTCTCCTTTTGTCTTCGTATCTTTCCGGGAAATTCGGGTTCTTTTCCGTTAGACGGCAGCAGGATGATGGAACGACCTCTTTTGCTGTACAAGAACTTTTCATAAGTATATTAGTAATCATTCGAAAGCTTAAATCTCTGGCTACAGCGCTACGTAACCGTTTTTTAAAAAGATTCCTTCACAACACTGTAGCATATAAAATAGAATTATGTTTCACACCCGCCGCGCTCCTAAATCCTCATCACGCGCATAATTTTCTGAATACGCGAAAAGCACATGAACGTGTAGAGAAACCTCGCATTAGCGGAGTCATTCGTTTTATTTGCAGTGTTTTTCTCAAAGCGGAGAAGAAATTCCCAATTGAATAACAATTTGCATCCCACATCCCTAACGCGTCCGGCCACCGCTCTGTCGCGCTGCCCTCCAGCCACTAGATATTAGCCGGTAAACAAGCGCGCTGAATATGCGATACTGGTCTTATTTCTCCTACCAGGCTGCAATGAAGCGGTTTTTTTAGAAAATAAGCACAGCGTTCAATTGTTGAAACTTGCGCTATTGAATGATTACTCAGTAGCCCAAAGAAAGAGCTCTGTCCGTCGAGTTACAAAACATGTTCTCTTCTCCCAAAGGCGCTTTCAAGAGAGCTTTTCCAAAAAGGCAAGCATATTTTTGAGTTCTTTGGACTAGTGCTATCGCAAGAATACTAGCAGTCTAAGGAAGGAGTTCTATGCAGCGAAATTTAAGTGGAATAAGAAAAAAATCGCTTGCTCCTGTGGAAAATAATTTTATTCGGAGTGCTACAGCGCTATAAAAAGACTTTTTCAAAAACCGGCCACTCACGACTCTAGCCAGAGATTCAGTTTCAATGACGAAATGGACTGGTTTCTTATCACTTGCCGTTTAACGGAAAAGTATTGAAATATGTTTCTTTCAGGGGTTTTTTTGTCGTCAGGAAGGCAATATAGCCCTCGCTCTAGAAACGGCATCGAGGGATTTCATATAAGTTATCAACGAGTTATGGAAGAAGAGGTGTTTCGCTATATAAAACCCTCATTTTTTAGTTTACATTTCCTAACGGCTACTTGGTGCCGTCATTTTTTTCAGTTGAAGAAAACTCGTCTTTTTAGACTTGAGACGTGAATAAGATGACCAGGTCAGTTCTCCAATGACGTAGGTGACATTTTATAGATTAGGTGAGTGAGATTATGACTGCTTATTCCATTTTTGTACTGCAAGTACTGCTTTTAGAGGCTTCTTCTATCGCTTTAATGTCTGTGCAAATGTTCGAAGTCTTTTGGAGGTTGGTTTGTCAGCAACTTGAGTTCTCAACGGTATCCCTGGCCCATCAGACACACACGCCCTACTAGTCAACTATATCAGAATGTGGAGACGACGTTTCGGCGATCGCTTATATATCGGAGTGCAATCATCTTGGTCTTATAGTTGGCGAAGCCTCGCTGGGCTTTGCGAATGCTCTTCCCAGCTTCTGCAGCTTCTGCCATAACTGCTGCTCTTCTCTCTCTAAGGTCTTCTTTTATCGCTTCTCTGCATCGTTTCGCAAGTTCGGACGTAAGGTTTCGGTTGCCTGCAGCTCGTGCGATTCCACGTTGACGTATCAGCTCGAGTGTCTGCGGAGACAAGCGTCTCTTCGTGACCTTAGGACTTTCGGCTTTTTTAGCGCCAACGTGAAGATATTCAACGAGTCGATCGTATTCTTCGTCGATGTTGTCGACAACGGTATCTTCCTAAGAGCCGACTAATGATTTAAATACATCCCAGGTTATGGTAGTTCTGGGACTTCGTTGTTTGAATTTAGCGGCTTTCTCTCCTCTCCTCGAAAATCGGAACGTTGCGCGAAGGAGGCGATGGTCTGATCCCGTGTAGAACTTGGGAACAACAGCGACGTCGGTCAGGCAAAACCTTCGATTTACTATGATGTGATCTATTTCGTTATGGTACTCTCCATTGGGAGACTCCCACGTCCATCGCTGAGAGAGAGGCTTTTGGAATTGCGAGTTACCATGGATGGTTTGGGTCGTCATGATAAACTCGGATAGCCTCTCACCCTGTTCATTCCATTCTAGTCCGTGGGTCCCTATGTGACGTTCTTCAGACGTTCTTCTAGGTCCAATTTTTGCGTTAAAATCTCCGACAATGACCTTGAAGAATGTATGATCTTCTCTGAAAAATTTTTCAAGGTCCGTATAGAACGCTTCTACTTCGTATTCGTCATAGCTTGATGTTGGTGCTTAAGCAACGAAGATGGTCAAAGCCGGCATAGAACCACATCGTTTCAATATCGTTTCACCACTGTTATATATAATACTTCGAAATTATAGTATTTTCACTCCTTTTTTCGCAGTGTTATGATGTTACTTGTATAAATAAGAGAATTGAGTGAAACGTTGAATTTCAGAGTACTTTCCGATGAGCTGTACCATAACTAGTGGATCAACAGCGACAACAAGAGAAGCTACTGGTTTTTTTTAGAGACTGTTTTGGCGATTATGTGACGGTGCGTTGAATCTCTTGGTGTGCATTTCAGATTTGGTGGATTGTATATGTCTTACTGTAGATCCTTTCATTATTATTTGAGCCAACTTGTCATTTGGTCTGATAAGGGCTTTTGTACACTCCGACACACGTGTTACGTCCTTACAGACTCGTCAGTCGGGCAGAACCCGTCGTCTTCTGATCTTTTCATAATAATTAGTTCTCTCGGGAGCCCAGCTCTCCCTACAGATAGTTATCGAAGACGAACGTTTTACACTCTATGTCAAGTGAAATTTTCACCTAACACAGAATGTTGTAAACTCGATTGCTCTTTGGCTGGTTTTTTTATCATATTATACCTCTATTTCGAGTGTTTTGTTTAGATCACGCTCAAATCTCAATATATCCTTTCATTATTATTTGTCTGTAAGAACGAAACACGTGTATCGGGCTGTACTAGCACTTACCAGACCATATGACAAGTTGGCTTGAATAATAATGAAAGGACCTATTAAATTTGAGCGTGGTCTCAATAAAACACTCGAAATAAAGGTATAATATGTCTTACTATAGCTTTATCAACGGGTTTGTCAGCTTTCTTCCGAAGGTTTCTTACTTCTTTCCTATCACGTGGCGATTTTCGGCTTCCAAGAGGTTGATACCATTTTTTGTTCGGCTTACTTTTCGATGTCAGCGTGTTCTTCAGAGTGGATTGATTTGAGTACTTCGTAATCGTGGATCACGCCTTAGTCTCTCCCCACTTACAGAAACAGGTGTTGTCGAAACAACGCATTCAAAATTGTTCGAGCAACTAGCACAGAGATCCTTCCAATCGGCAGTTCTCAGTTCTCTCTATAAACAGTTAGTGTTGTAAGAATGTTTGGAGCTTTCTTCAGGTTGTAACATCAGTAGTTTGGGTACCTTTGGCAGTACGACCAACTCATCAAAGCCACACACGTACTCAACCCTACTGCATAGCGTGGTATGGAGATATGTTTCCGGTGATAGCACATGATTGTGATTAACACCATTTTTTTCAGTCGACGGTTTACGGCTGGTAATAGACATAGACATTGTTCGAGTCCACGAGTTCACTATTTCCAAAAAACGGTCCTTTTCCGTTAGACTGCACGTGATGAAGAAATGACCCCTTTTGCTTGACAAGAACTTTTTATAAGAGTGTCAGTAATCATTCGAAAGCTTACATCTCTGGCTGCTAAGCTACATGGCCGTTTCTTCAAAAGATCCTTCTATAACGGTGTAAAATTCAAAATAAGCTGTATTTACATCGACTGCGCAGTTCAACTGTTACTTAGCCGGAAGCGCGAAAAGTACTTGAACGTGTAGAGATAAACTTTTAGCATTAGAGTTGGACGTTTAATTTGGAATTTCATGAAAAAGGGAGAAACAGTTCCTAATCAAATAACAAAAATCGCTCTCTCAAGGACGCCGTCGATCGAAGATCGCAACAACTCTCCTGCACCCGACAGCCCCTAATTTGGTCAAAAACACATAACCGCGTATCTCAGTCAATCTCATCTTCCCCTATACACTGCACAAGCGGTCTTCTTATAAAATAAATATGGTGTTTGAATCCTTTTACGCTATCGAATGGATAATAATAGCGTAGAGAAAGAGCTCTGTCTTACGAGAAAAGCACGTGTGAGAAACACAATTGTTTTCCTTTCATTGGAGCGTTACAATTAGGACTTATCAAAAACCGACAACATACTGCGCTAGCCAAAGATTAAAGCTTTCGAATAATTGCTGCCACTCTTGCGAGATTTGCTTATTTAGAGAGAGAAATCGTTTCTTCTTCCTGTGCCATTTAGTGGAAAAGAACTCAGAAAACATGCTCACATAGTATATTGAGTTGTCACGGCGAGGTTCAAGAAAAGTTTATTAAAAGGATGTCTACTTTCTCTACTAGATGAAATTTGTCGACTGAAAACTGTTAGCCACTATCACATACAGTCTTCAAAACACGTCTTACTGACCTTGCTATGAAGAAGGAATCAGTGTAGGGCGTATGGCTCTGATGAAGCGGGCGACAGCGCTGAAACGTAGTGCCATTGGGTCGTCCACCTTGAAAAGGCTTCAAACGTTCTCGCATATCAACAGAGAGGTTTCTTTATATGCGCAGAAGTGATTACCTCTCAAAAATAATGTTCGCTTTGCCAAGATTATTGATGAATCCATTCTGCTGTTGTCACAGTTACGCATTTTAACATTTCTATATTTTGTTGTCCCTTTTTTCTTCGAATTATCCCTCGATCTTCTCCATTTTACAAAGATGATCAGTAGCATTTACTGACCGTTTTCGTCATGATGGCATTGCTTATCTCTTTATACACTTTATGTAAAATATATACGTTCCATCTTTGAAGGACTAGACAGCGCGTACATACCACACTTTCCATGTCATTGGTGCTGAACTCTGCTGTGTTCTGCAGGAAAGCATTGTTTTTGGGCTAAATCAGAATGAGAACTTTTTTAGTGTGTTATGGACAATCATAATCTTAGTGAGAGATATTGCTATAAAATGATTATGGTTCCTGGAGCAGTTGAGTGGTGGTTAAACGATTTCAATCGAGCGCACACTACTGTGCTGTGCAATACAGATACTGACGGAGGTATAGTATAATCTACAACAATATTGTCTTTTTTTACAGCTCTTGTAATAGTGCTATGGTGTCGTCATCATATATTTGAGAGTGCGAAATGATATGCAAAGCTTTCTACCCTAATGAGGTTCTGAACCCGCGTTCCACGCAGATCGAGGACACGTGCTTCCACTATAGCGAAAAGGTTACCACCACTCTGCTTCCAATCTTTTCGGTATGATGCATCGGAAATGTCAGTAACCAACCGAAAACGGGTTCTGTCTGCTAGGCACACATCGCCATTGAACATAGTTGAGTTCTCGAATGGGTGGAACGCGAGTTTAACTCCTGGCTTGATTCGAAAGTGTAGCATATCAAATGGCATCTTCTGATATGGAGTTGTGGTGATTGAAAACTCATAAAATAACAGATATAAATTGTCGCTTTTTGTTTTGCTAATCAATTATATCATACAGTAATTATGGTTTCTGACTGACATAATGTTGTTTTCAAATTTCAGATGCAGTGAAGGGATGTTCCAGTCCTCTACCTGTCAAAATCTCGAGTTTTATTGCAAAGGTAATTTGACGTATATTTCATGTGTTTGCCGAACACCACATATAGCCCAATGAACAGGTTTAGGTTTTCGCAAATGGTTCACCTGAGTTAAAGCCAAATACTGTTGTAGACGTTTATGGCTATTTGTCTTCGGCAGTGCCGGCGGAGGTGGAAGAGTATGTTAAAATGTCGTATTATCGACAAGAATTTTTCGTTTTACCGCTTTTGTAGCAACGTTATGGTGTCATAAATATTCATTCAGAGTCTTGAGTGATTATGCTGAACTCTGGACGCCGGACGAGGCCTGAGCCTCCCTTTATCCTTTTCAGAGACATCTGCTAACCATTGGAACCATCATCGCTCGTGTTCTGCTATCAGTCTTTCTTAATTCAACTCCTGCGACATTCAAAGTTCCCTTTATCACTCAATATTCTTGGTTGTAATGTGAAACCCAATAAGTTTTCCATTCCTTTTCGTTAGGGTTGTAGTTTTCAGTAACTCTTATAAGCATTTCGATGTGCACGTGCTACGCATCAGCAATGTTAATGACGTTGCTCCGGAGTTGGAGTCATCCTCATATTGTAAGAGATTTTCTGTTTTTTTCTTTTGTGTTGTTTATGATATGATCCTATTCTCATATTTAGACCGACTGTGCATTCGTTTTAATCTCGTAAAGGATGTCTCATCGGTTCTGGGAAGCATCGCAAGTGCCGACATTTTTGTGAACTTTCTCGTATCAAACACGTGAGTTCGGAAACATCACTCCATTCTCAGAATCTGACATATATTTGTTCGGAATTCCCCATTTCACTGTCTGTTACCTTCTTGTCGTCCTTTTTTTTTTGGAACATTCATATATTTCTGTATGCCGTCTTCAGCAAATGTGATGCAGATCTCTGCACATTTCCTGTCTGATTCAGATCATATCGGTATGGTTGAGGTTCTACTTTAGAGCTCGGGTAGTCCCTTAATGAAATTCGGATGGATTTATTGCTCACATATCATCTAAGCTCTAAAAGAATCAAGATTAAACCAGTTTTTATGTCTAGGTATTGTTTGCACGTGTATTTGTTCTTCTCAAGCATTTACGTATGTCTTAGTTTTGAGGTCCTCAGAATTTTGTTACTTTATTTTTTTCCATCAGTAATTAGCATTTAGATTTATCTATTAAAAAATTACTTGAAGGTACTCTCGGGCAGGTGATACCTTGCCATTGTGTTTTATGCCTCTAAACATTGTTGGCGTCGAAGATTCACATGCAGTTAACTCGATAATTGGAATGATTGAGCAGCTCATGCCAAAGGTGTATCTTAAACCTTGTTATTGATCTCTGTTGTTAGCTATGAAATAGTTCTCACATTATTCACTAGAATAATTCCCTAAAATCATTTTTAATTCACGACCGTAGACGCATCTGGCACAGTGGTCGGAGGTGCCCCGCGTCACACATGTGGTCGACAGTTCGATTCCGTGCCAAAGACACCGAGCCGCGCATATCGCCAGTGTCGCGAATTTTCATCAGAATCGTCTGGAAGGACAGTTGAACTGACGTCGTAGGCCACCGCGAGTCATTGTAACGACGCTTTCTGAAGTCGGAGCGTGCCTCAGACATTGATTAAGGGATTGAAGGGGAAAATTGAAGGTTTCGTTTTCCTTATGAACATCGTAAAATGATCGTCGAGACTATTCTCCTTCTAATCTGGGAAGTAGCCTGACCAAGAGATTCATAGGCATCACGTGATCGTTGATTGCTTGCTGGAGAGTGTCAGGCGAAGGAATCGAACCAGGACATCGCCTATCAGATCGCTTTCTGGTACTCTGCATCACCAGCCGATGCGCTTACCCTTCCTTTTTTGAAATTACTGAGCGTTTCAAAATTTTGTTGAATAACTATGTACTGGAATGCTTGCCTTTTTTCAAGTTTTACTCTCACTGCTAATGTTTTATACTACCGAGTTTTTCAGGTGAAGATCTTGACCGTCACTCCTGAATTGCTTTCACAAAGACGCTATGCTCCTTTCAAAGATTATGAAACTGATGATCTATTGCAAGGAGATTTGCAACTGAGCAATGGAACAGTTCTTGTTATCGATGAAACTCAGTTTTCTTCTGGTTACTTCCCTGTTAGTGGTTTCGGTACGTTTTCCTTCTGGTGTAATGTCACATTTGATACACATGTATCTGGATGTCGTTTTCGCTCATTTTATCTTTTTACAAGGTTACGATAATTCGAGAAATGTTGAATCTTATATTATCAGTTATCTGCCTGATTTCTAAGGAGCCTTAGTGCGTTGTACAAGCGGAAATTTCATTTCAAGACTAAGTTTAATACTCTGTTTGCCTTTTCGTTTGGTTATGGTCTGTAAATGGCTTTACACCAGATTTTTAAGGATTATTCGATCGCTCAGATTTCAACGACTCCGAAACTAAATTTGGTCTTTAGAAAGATCTCCTAAGGCGTTGTTGGGGCGTAAGGTAGATTACTATACGGGCTCGAGGTAGTTAGCTAATCGCTTTGAGTGCATACCGGTATCAAAAGTTAGTACCTATAGAAAGACGAAACAGTGCATTTTCTGCAGTCGTGGCATCAGGAACCAAAGTTTTTTTTTCAAGAAGCAGAGAAAAACTAATTGAGTAACGAGAATCGCGCTCTTTGAATTGCGTTACGCGCAGCGATTTATAGTGCGGTATCGAAAGGACGTGATTTCCGTTATTTATTCAAGAATTTTCTCACCATTATGAGAAACATTTTGGATTTCTTTTGATATTTTGCTACAACACGATTTTATGTACACTTTCAAATGCTCTTGGAGCATAAATCTCTGGTTACCAGATGCATAGTTCTGGGACTTTTCCGTTATCTCGACCCTGTTTGAAGCCTTCGGCAAAAGCGTATTTTTTGACTTTGTCAAACGTTTTGGTAGTTGTTCGATAGGTATGGCAAGTATTACCAATTCGAACAGTAATCCTGGTATTTAGGAAGGACTCCTTAGAACGCTGTAACAGTCAAAAGAAAGGTTGGTTTCGTACTTGAGTACTTCTTGTCGGCTAGGATATGTGTGCTAGCTGTAATATCAATCCGAGGCACGAATCACATGTGGATTTTTTGAAGAAATTCAGATTGTCTCTGAAACTTGGAAATTTCTTCTATATGTCCATGGGCTTTTTTTTTGAGGAATAAGATTTATTGAAGATTTTTTTTTGTTCCAAGGAATGACAAACTCACACTAAAAGAGAGATCACTCTCACAAGGCCAGTAGACTGATTGCATCGGAGAGCGTTTTGAAAAAATAGTAATCTGGTCCACGACTGTGCTATGGTTCACTTTTGAGCTGTGTTTCATGCAGAGATTTCTTTTGCACTATATATCCGACTTAACTCGTCAGTCCAACCTTGGAAGAAACGAAGACAAGTAACGAAGGGAAGACCAGTGTTCTCGAACGAATTTTCGACGGTGATATTAACTCTATCGCTACACCTATGCTTGTAACATCGTCAAACAATTTTTGTACAGAACTGAAGCTCTATTCGATATCTTTTCTTGCACAGACGTTTGGTTTGTAGTACACCGTGTTTTTGTAAGAGCACGACGGCTTCTTTTTCTGTCGCTAGCAAAAATGTTCATGATTAAGTGGATTCAATGAGAACCAGAAGACAGTTGAAAGGTAGTTCACTTGCAATGCCGTACTCAATGTGGTGAATGTTGAGATGGCTCGTCCGCCTGGTGCCATTGTTGCACTGCGCGACCCCTAATTTTCTTTTCGCTGTTGCAGCTTACTGAGAAGTTCTTTCAAAAGACGATATATACCACTGAAATCATCACTATTGATTCGTCATTGAAAGTCCAAAGGAAATGCTCTCTCCAGCGAAAGATGCGTCGAAACGTCACAAGTGTGAAACATAGTTTTATTTTGGCTGGCTACAGCGCACTGAAAGGTTTTCTTGCACAAGTATATCGATGACATCGTCTAAATTTGAGCTATCGAATGAGCTGCAGAGCAACTTGAAAAATTAGGAAAACGTCTTGCTTTCACAAGGGTGCAGATATCAGCAGTATTTTGGATGTGTGAAACTGAATCTTCTTTTGAGCGTTACAGAGCTCTTAGAAGTCGTTTCTTAAAGGCAAGCATACCCTTAAAATTGGTAAGATTGGTCTATCTAATATTTAAAATTATCTCATTTGAACTTCCATCCACTTGTCGACAAATCTTCGAATCTGGAAGAAATTTTATTTTGACTGATACGTTTTCAGAAATAACCATTTCAGAATTGAAACACAGCATTGAAATTTGCTTGATTTGAGCTATCGAATGATTACTTGGACTTCAGATAAAAGCGAATTTAATACGTTTTTACCCAATGCCTCAAGCATGATCGAGATAGCGGAAAGGTATAATTTTTTCGGTTTATGAAGACATCTCAAAGAAACCAGACACATTTTTATAATGACCGTTTTTCATGCTCTCTAATGGAGATTAAAAGTCTAGGGAAAGCGAAAAATGCCTTTTCTCGAATGAGTTAACTCATCTATTGGTCTCAGCATTAATTCATCGTACTGTACGTTTTAGGTCTCAGTCAATCGGTGTTACCAAACGTTTGTAAACAAATAACATTACGCTTTATTAACAAGAACGTTTATTCAGATATACTCAATAATACTGAGTGATGTACAAAACTTTGACATCAGGAGGTCTCGAACCTGCATTTCACCCTTCCCTCGGGAGGTGGAGGGAAGGGGGTGGTTGATTTTGAGTTCCGCCCTACCGCTTAAGTTTTCATATCACTCAACATCGTTGATTATAGCTGAAACTTCGCCGCTTTTGAAAAGTGGCTAAATAAGAAGGATGTTCACTAGAAGCTTATACTTTCAGTCGAAGAGAATTTGAAAGTGCTGGAGGATTTGATTGTTGCTCAGCAAATGGACTACAATTACAGTTCCTACTCTATGGATGTCGACTATAATATCGTGATACTTTCCAGAAAAGAGTCGAAATTGTTTCAGGTGTACGCACACATTCAAACAAGTGTCTTTGTGAAAATTATCTTGTACCATACGTCTAAAATTATAGTATCAGTTTAGACGCCGTTCCGCATTCCCCTCCAACCATGTAGAACATCACTGTCAATCAGTGACCTTCAGCTGCAACGGAATTTCTTGCAGCAAAGCCGTGAAGCAGTAAAAACGGTCACACTTACTGAGGATATTTCTAAGGTGAGAATCCTGATTTCACTTTTATCTTTCTTTTCTTTTTCCTGCCATTATGCAGTTCCGGTGAGTTTTCGTACTGGAATAATGTTTTGTATTTTTTCAGAAAATACAAGACAATTTTGTCGCCCTTTGTTCAACACTGGATGGAAAAACAGACAAAGCAGCATTCTTACATAAATGCTGATAATGTCAAGGTATTTTCATCTACGATAGTTGGCTTTTTGTTTTTTTACCTTTTTTGTGAATTATAAAATTCGTTCTAGATTAACTGCGGCTTCAAGCGGGAGTTCTTGTTTGGAGTTAATGCACTACGAATATGCACAACGAATCTTTGCGGCAAACTCGTCTGCACTGGACGCTTGGCGATCTCGTTAAGTTGCTGCTAGCATTTTGATTGTGTTTTCTCTTGAGAATACCAATACACTATTCTTTGAAATTTGTTTGTCAAGACTATATCCAGCACAATTATGATAATGGTCATTGTCGTTGTTATTGTGTCTACTTTGCCGTGTAAATTTTCTTCATTTGTTGTCCAACGTGACCTCAAACTTTGGTAATTGAACTTCTTTATTCGTAATATTGACACTGCAATCACACACTGAGGGCCAGAGCTGCGTACACAGGATAATCAATCGTCATTCAGCAGACGGAAGCTGTATCACCTACATCAGCTGTCGTAGGGCTGACTATCGTTTGACTCGAATAGGTATCAGTTAAGCTTTCAGTTTCCTTATTCTGTGCAAGAGTAAGGAGTGTTTGCTCGTTATAAAGATTCCCGAAATATCACATATTTCGTCTAAAGTTTTTTTTTTTTTGATAATGTTGATCATCGGATTGGTGGTTTTTCTGTTGTGCACTTGATGTTACGAGAAAAGTCAGTACTCATACAATGGGTTGTTCTCGAAGTTTACTACGTGCCTTTCCCACCTTATCTTCAGTCGCCTGGTATGTAGACTGCAAATTTGATTTTCGATCGTTGTTCGACATAGTTCAGAACTTCGTATCACTTCTCTAATCTACGGGATACGGTATACTCCTAGCGTCGACTTTTCAGCTATGCGTTCAATGCAGAGTAATGCTTCCCTGCTTTTCTAGCGACCATATCGCGAGTGCATATGTAAAAGCATTCTTTTGTGTTCATCCTCACAAATAATGGTAGCGGCGCCAAAGATGTGTCATTCTAGACCAAGTGAAAAGATCCACTAGATGTTGCTGTCTGGACCGATTTTCAGTCTGTGGTTCGTAACTGGTCAAAAGCATATCAAAACCGTGCAGTCGAGTTCAAAAGTTGTGCGTGTACCACTAGCGATGCCACACCAGACCTCTGAAATGCTTAAATTATTCCATTAGACCATACGGGATGCCATATTTACGGTGGCCCACTGTCATCTGGGCATTTCGAATAATCAATCAAAATGGAGAGTGAAAGTGAGAGATCGAATCTAGTTTGAGAAAGTTGAACAATTTTTGACGAAAACAGTCCTGTTAAAGAATCTTTGATTTTTAACATCCTAAATGATGAGGTAACCGAGACACATCTAGCAAAGTATATTTCGAATAATCAATCAAATTAATGTATTAGAAATTTCCATCGTTTTGATGGGAATGTCGTTTTTTCGTATTGATCGTGTCTGAAATCCATATCATTTGAAAGGTCTACTTCTTGAGCTTCTATTGATATATAATTTGTCCAGATCCAGAAAACCCCCGAAGATTCTGTCTATAGTACCCAGAACTTGTTCGTCGAAAGCGCGATTTGTTTCAGCAAAACAATGCTTAACCACACACAGCCAAAAAGACCAAGGCAGAGTTTGAGAAATTGGACGGAGATGAGATTCTACCGCATCCACCCTATAGCCCGGACGTTGCTCCATCTGATTACGGCCTTTTCCGATCGATGCAACAATTTTGGGAAAGTCGCCGATTTGAATCTTTCGATGACGTTGAAGAAGCATGTCAAGAGTTCTTTGATTCAAAGCCGAAGGAGTGGCACTTCTATCAGATCCGATAAAACCTGGCAGACCGATGGCAAATAGTGGTGGATAATGATGGCCTGTATTTTGTAGAATAGTTGTTGTTGTTTGTTGTTTGAACATATGCATGAATTTTGAATGTTTTGTCGAACGATGAAACTTTCTTTCCAACCTAGTATCTCACGTGGACGGGTTGCTATTGAATTTTCTGTTGAAATTGGTAACTGAGAAGTGGTTTTCTACGTGAAAATCGTGCGCCTTCGAAAATCAACACAGTATTCATCCTTTTCATTTCGGGCTGTTATTGAAATCCTCTCAACCTAAACAATCGTTAATCTAAAGCAGTTTTTCTGCCACTTCTTTATTTTCTGTTAATAAGTTACCCAACAAATTTTTGAGCTCATGCTTTCCATAAAAGTTTTCTTGCCAATTGTCCACTAACCACTGCAGAAAATAGATGTGCTGAGAGAAGAAGACTGGCGACTTGTAAAATAGTTCTCAATATATAAGATGCTTTTAATGGGCATCAACACTATTAAATTCGAACTGATTCCAAAAACAGCGCAATAAAATCAAATTCGAAAAAGCAAAGTTGTCATTTCCTCCAAAAATGTATGAATTCCATGGAAAATTCACATGGTTGTTAAGAAATTTCGTCAGTATAGAAAAAGGGTACTTTTCTGTTAGCCTAGCGCCATTTCAACCCCTTGTAAAAGCGTATTTCTTGGTCTTTTCAATGTTCAAATTGTCGTTCGATAGCACAAATTAGAAGAATTTGAGAGGAATATCTGGTCCTCAAAAAAGTCTTCTTATTACTCTGAAAGAGCAAGAATAAAGTTTTGCTTCTCATTGGAAGATTTCTTACTGAATAAGGCTTTTCTTTTGGAGTTTTACTAACCAATCGATAGATCAAATCTTAAGGATTCCAATGATTTATTTGGTCTTTGTAATGGACCTGGTATTACGATATAACAGCCAAAAGAAGATTGGGTTTTGCAAAAAAGTGGACCCAATTCAACTACCCTCTCTTCACTTCGATCCATGGTGAAGAACTATTTTTTGATCGTTTCTAATGTTTTATTAATTAATCGGTAGCTTAAATCAAAAAAAGTGGAATGGTGTATTTTATTCTCAAAAAGACCTTGCTATTGCGCTGAAAGAGCAACGATAGGATTTTGTTTCTCATCAAACGATTTCTTGCTTACCAGAGCTTCTCTTTTATAGTTTTAAGAATGTAGCAATAGGTTGATTAAAGCGCAGTAGGTCATCGAGAAACCCTGAAATACAAAAGGGTCAGTACGTTAACTGTATATCCCCCAAAACTTTAGCTGGATCCTTCAGCCATTTATGAATGTAATTAACCAATTCGAGAGATCCCTAAGAGGTCCGTCCGGCATTTTGTCAATGAGGAATAAGCATTTCTTGAGGACTTCAGTATGTAGATCATTCTAGTTCCCGCTATCCGAACCCTTCTCTCATTTGAATTATAAAAGCAAAAGCTTACCAATAGACAGTTTTTGCGACTCAACAGTTTTTTTTCATCGTGTCATTCCGGAAATTCTGGAACAGCCCGATACCACATAACAAGTTGGCTTAAATAACAATTATGAGATACATTGAAATCTGAGCGTGGTCTTAAGAAAACACTCGAAAGAAACGGCATAATATATTTTTAATCGATTTCTTCAAATAGGAAATTACGAGAGCACGCTTAGGCTTAGGCCTAGGCATAACTGTTGATGGGACCATAGCTCTTCACTAGCGTCTAATACTGTTGAGCCTTGAACGACGGACGGGATTTGAACCAGCATTTCGCCCTTTCCGGGGGCGCGTGCTAACCTTAGCGCCAGTGGCGCTCGTTCTAACATCACTCTTTCTCCGACATATAAATATATATATAACATCATGCCATCGCTAGAAGCGATTAAAAATTAATTCTACTTGATAATTCGTATATCCAATATCTGCTCGTGTGACTGACTTCAATGCTGATATCGGCTTGCCAGATCAAACTTCAGAAAGTTGATTGCTGGCAGATTGATACGACTGTGTTGAAGAAAGAAGGATGGCAGAACGAGCGTTGGTAGTGCAATGCATAGAGCGTTCCCGGAAAGAATGAGATGCGGGTTTGGATCCGATCTGACGTCTGAAGTCCTGCATATCATTCAACAATGTTGGCTCTTTGAACTCTTGTTTGGTTAAGAAAGAAATCCTGATTTGATGCTGGCCGCAGTTGTTATTGACATTCTGTCTTCAACGTGGCATTCTCAGCTCAGAAAGAGCTCAGTTATCAGAGTTGGATCCATCGAACTCGTGTCCATTGGGCAGATTTTAGAGAAATTCTATCTGTACTACAAATTCTACTGACTTCAGCTCGTATCTCAAGCCTTTTTGTCCTTTAGATCGAGTTCCAGCATCCTATGTTTAGGAACCTTTTTGACCATGGATGGCGCTTCTCATGAGTGATCCTCATCGTGGATCTTTTTGCGCGGGAAAGTTCAGTGTCGGCTCCACGTATTCGAGTTGCTCATTGATAGATGCGATTGAAATCTGAATGAACTAAAATCTGGTTTCTTTGGGGTTTATTCGTCGTCGGGACAGCAGCATGGCTCCGCACCAAAAACGGCTTTGAGGGATTACATGGAAGTAATCGACGAGTTCCACCAAAATAGTTTACAGCTTCGTCGTGGCTGGGAAGGTGATTCTGGATGTCTGACTGCGAACCACAGCGGTAGGTTCAACTATCCAGCAGGGCCACCTTAGCTTTGTAAGAGCATGACGTTTCCAATCGGATAGCCCGGCCAGAAGCAAACCGTACTAGGAATGACCTCTGTCTTGGCATTTGTTAGTTGCAGCGTGATAATCTCCCTCTGTACGCTAGGGCCGACCACTGCTGTAATGTGATGACGACCGAACGAAGCTCCGGTTAGGGTTACGTTGGTATTCCAGGGAACGAAGCAGCTTAACCAGCACGTTTTCCTCTGCTGGGGTTCGTACTATCAGTGAACACGAGCCGTCCAAGTATCCAAGTAAGTATCGACGACGTATTGCAGAGTAGGTGTTCTAGTGTAGTAACTCTTCATCCTTTTGAGTTTGAGCTTTCAAAGAATTTCACCTTTATACCACCGTTTTTTCTGTTGAAAGGAGCTTTTTTCACGAGAAGAGAGAGACGTACATAGAATGGCCAGATCAGTTCTTCAGTGACGTCAGTAACATGTTCGTGGATTAAGTCAGTGATATTATGAATTTTATTTTTCGTACTGCAGGCTGCCTTTACAAAACTTCTCTATCGCTTTAAAGTGTGTGACAATGTTTGAAGGCTTTTCGAAGTTTGTATATCAGTGATTTGTGTACTTTTCGGCGATATCGCCGGCCTCATGAAGGCACACCTTCCTTGTCAGCTTGTTAATAGTAGGATGAGGAGATATATTTTGACAATATCACGTGCAATAATTTAGGGTTGAGTAGTTGGGCGTGTAGCTCTGATGAAGCGGGCAATATCTCCGAAACGTACGCAAGCCACTGACGTAACAACCTTGAAAAGACTCCAATCATTCTTAGAGATTGTAGAAAGAGTGGAGTGCAAAACGAGCGTCGGTGGTGCAACGGTTAAGCACATGCTCCCGGAAAGAGTAAGATCTGGGTTCAAACGGCTTCTTTTCCCGGCTGGCGCAAACGTTTTTGCACACCACTCTACATCAATGGGCTTACAGATTGTATTGAATGTTTATAGCAAGATTTAATCGCAGTCAATTGAGAGCATTTCTTCACAATTCTAATGTTTTGCCAAGTCAAGTTGTCTTTGCTCAGTGTATGGTTCAGAATGCGCCAACTCTAGGTAACTGGAAATTCTCCTTCCCTATGAGCTCTGAATCCGCTTGCCATCATTAAATCGAAGGATCGACTTTCACTGAACCTCGCCAGCTAAATGAAGAATATGGAGCAAACTTTCAAAGCTTGTGCAAGTCGGTAGATCTTCTTCCCTTTCAGTAATCGATGGATGACGTTTTGGCGACTTTACTTTCTTTGAAAACTGAACGGATTCCATATAGTTTGCTGTTATAGGCTTGTAAGCTTCTTGTAATATTAATGAAAATGTGTGGTATCTAAAAACTTCATTCGAAGAAAAACCCTCACGTTTTGTCAAATCTACCAAGACTAGTTAGACAAAATAAAAGCTCGTGTGGCTCAGTGGTTGTAGGTGCTCTGCGGCGCTTATTTCTTATTTTTCTTTTCCTCTTTCCTCTTTTCCTTTCCCTTCAATCGTTTGCTTTTATTTACCTGTTGCATTGCTGAAAAACGGTCTTTTCAGAAACTAATCACAGCGTTGGAATCTTCAAATAGTTATGCTATCGAATAATTACTAATAGTCCAAAAATGAGCTCTGTATTGCTAAAAACCCTTTTGTAAAAGCTAAATGTTTTACTTTCATTGAAGCGTTACAAAATGACTGTTTCAGAAACTCGCCACGCATCGCGTTAGCAAAAGATTTAAGCATTCTTGTTCAGCGAATGGAGTCGAATATTCATTTTTCGCTCACCTAACAGAAGAGTATCTAATCTTGGTTTCCGTAAATTCCTTTTCAGAAGATGCAAGACAGTTTTGTCGCCGTTTCGGCGACACTGAATGGAGCAGAAGATATGGTCAGCATTCGAAGAAGGTTGACTATGTCAAGGTATTCCCATCTGCGATGGCTGGCTATTCATTTCGCTGTTTCAGGATTCGTTCTAGTTCATTTGCAGCTTCAAGTACGAGTTCATCTTTCGAGTTCCAACACTGGGAACACTTACGATGATCTCTTCGGCTGATTCGTCTGTTCTAGAATCACGGCGATCTCGAAAGTTATCCCTAGAGTTCTAGTCACTTTTCATCACGAAAATCGCATTGTAGCGTTTGTTCAATTTTGTTTATCGGCACGCTACTTCCGAGACAAGTGTGATGATGCTTTGCTGTCGCTGTTGTTATGAGTGTTCTGCCACGTGGTTCTTCTTGATTCGTCGTTTTCATCTCACCTCAAAGTTGGGTAATTAGACTTCCTCACTTATAATATTGACACAGCAGTCACACTCTGGGAGCCAGAAGCACATTTACAACAAAATTAACACCGTTTAGTTGATGGAAGCAGTATCACCTGTGTCAATGTCATTTCGATGTTTGTCGATTGACGCGAACATCTACCGCCTAAACTTCCATTTTTCCTCTTTGTATGCGGCAGTAGCTCAGAGTGGGTTCTTCTCGCTTTAAGGATGGATCTTGCAGCAAGCCAGATTTCTTTCTGTATCCTCTATTCGTTCCTTTCATTCCTTCAAAGGAATCTCTGGTTTTGTACTTTTGCCGGGAAGCATGACACGTGATGTATCTTTTGGGTAGCTCTTCCGTAAGCTCAAGAGAACGAGAAGAGCTAGGCAAGAGCATGTTCCAGTCGACTATCGTGGACTTTAGGTTCTTAAAACTGCTCTGAGTGCCACAATCTGTGCTTTCACTGGCATTTGACGGATAGATTTAATTGCATGGGTTTGTTGTGTATTTCATTCTTTTTCATTTTTTTGAAATTGAAACATGTCATAGTGCAGATCTTCCTGCTGGTGACCTCGGTGATCTCAGGATTCGTTTTGGCACTGGTTTTCGCGGTAACCACTGTCCTTGTGGTTATAAGGACGGATCCACCTTTGAAACTATGAAAGTCTTTTTGGGGCCCTCGCCCCTTTCGGGAAAATACGAGTCGGGCTTTAGACCTTTCGGAACCGTGGATACACCTCCTGTGCATCTCCAGTCCTTAACGTGGGAACGCATTGAATGTGTTATTGTATTATTTGTATTCTATTATTGTTGTTATTTTCCTGTTATGTTATCATGTAAGTATATTATGTTGCTATAAGTAGGAAAATAACAGCGAGAAACGTTAGTGGGAACGTTTAGATCCTATGGGGGGAGGCTGATCCGCCAGTGACTTAAGTACTTTGAGCGATATTGCCCCTCATCAGAGCTACACACCCCACTGGTCAATCTTGCTTTCTGATAGTGATGGGAGGACGTATTTTTGGTTATAGCATATGCTGTAGAGTGTTATGACTGATTAGTGTGGCGCTGATGAACCTGACGGCATTGAAGTACGTAAGCCATTGACGTATCAACCATGAGAAGGCTTTGAAAATTCTTACAGATTGTTTGAGTGTTCTAGCGCGATTGTGAGCAGTCAGTTGAGAGATATTTCCACAGTTTTGAAGTTCTTCTGTTCGTCTTGTTTGTGCTCGGGTGTCTAGCTCAAATGCGCTACCTCCAGTGTTCAGCGAAAGGGATCGGATTTTGATCCCGTTCCGTCTAAT